>JAUJYP020000332.1:0-134827 GCA_030674075.2 Linum usitatissimum
CACCATGTTAAGCCCTTCAATAATATCCAAATCAAGTTAAAAAATATTTCATAACACGCTAAAACAATATCGTCAAAATTAATTTTTAAATACATTTGACAATTATTTAGGGGTTACGATGATAAAACATATCTTTTTTAAGCCATTTCCAACATGCATGTCGAATAGTAATCGATTTGAAATTTTTTGAAATTTTCATTTCAAAATGGTTCATTTCAATAGGTGAGCCTTCGAAACGGAGCAAATTTTGAGTTGAAAATTGAAGTTTTTTAAATGGGGCGATATCAGCGTGCATGTTGGGAATGACTAAAGTTGAGATTTCACCATGTTAAGTCCTTCATGAATAATAGCCAAATCAAGGTCAAAATTGGATTTCATCACACACTCAAACAATATCATCTAAAATTGATTTTTTAAATACAATTGACCATTATTTATAGGGGTTACCATGATAAAACATGACTTTTTAGCCATTTCCAACATCCATCTTGAATATTAATTGATTTGAAAATTTTTCAAAATTTTCATGTCAAAATGGCTCATTTCAAAAGGTGTTGCATTCGAAGCCGACAAATTTTGAGTTCAAAATTCAAAATTTTTAAATGGGTTGATAAATAACGTGTACGTTGGAAATGACTAAAAATTGAGGGTTCACCATGTTGAGACCTTCGAATAATAGCCAAATCAAGTTAAAATATATTTCATAACACGCTAAAACAATATCGTTTAAAATTGATTTTTAAATACATTTGACAATTATTTATTGGGGTTACGATGATAAAACATGTCTTTTTAGCCATTTCCAACATGCATGTCGAATACTAATCGATTTGAAATTTTTTGAAATTTTCAGGTCAAAATGGCTCATTTCAATAGGTGTTGCATTCGAAACAGATAAATTTTGAGTTGAAAATTGAAATTTTTTAAATGGGGTGATAACTGACGTACATATTGGAAATGACTAAAAATTGAGGGATCACCATGTTAAGCCATTCAAATAATATCCAAATCAAGTTAAAAAATATTTCATAACACGCTAAAACAATATCGTCTAAAATTAATTTTTAAATACATTTGACCATTATTTATAGGGGTTACGATGATAAAACATATCTTTTAAGCCATTTCCAACATGCATGTCGAATAGTAATCGATTTGAAATTTTTTGAAATTTTCATTTCAAAATGGTTCATTTCAATAGGTGAGCCTTCGAAACAGACAAATTTTGAGTTGAAAATTGAAGTTTTTTTAAATGGGTGATATCGACGTGCATGTTGGGAATGACTAAAAAAGTTGAGATTTCACCATGTTAAGTCCTTCAAATAATAGCCAAATCAAGGTCAAAATTATTTCATCACACACTCAAACAATATCATCTAAAATTGATTTTTAAATACAATTGACCATTATTTATAGGGGTTACCATGATAAAACATGACTTTTTAGCCATTTCCAACATCCATCTTGAATATTAATTGATTTGAAAATTAAACAAAGGAGGGATACCATGATAAAACATGACTTTTTAGCCATTTCCAACATCCATGCTGAATATTAATTGATTTGAAAATTTTCAAAATTTTCATGTCAAAATGGCTCATTTCAAAAGGTGTTGCATTCGAAACCGACAAATTTTGAGTTCAAAATTCAAAATTTTTAAATGGGCTGATAAATAACGTGTACGTTGGAAATGAATAAAAATTGAGGGTTCACCATGTTGAGACCTTCGAATAATAGCCAAATCAAGTTAAAATATATTTCATAACACGCTAAAACAATATCGTTTAAAATTGATTTTTAAATACATTTGACAATTATTTATTGGGGTTACGATGATAAAACATGTCTTTTTAGCCATTTCCAACATGCATGTCGAATACTAATCGATTTGAAAATTTTTTGAAATTTTCGGGTCAAAATGGCTCATTTCAATAGGTGTTGCATTCGAAACAGATAAATTTTGAGTTGAAAATTGAAATTTTTTAAATGGGGTGATAACTGACGTACATATTGGAAATGACTAAAAATTGAGGGATCACCATGTTAAGCCATTCAAATAATATCCAAATCAAGTTAAAAAATATTTCATAACACGCTAAAACAATATCGTCTAAAATTAATTTTTAAATACATTTGACCATTATTTATAGGGGTTACGATGATAAAACATATCTTTTAAGCCATTTCCAACATGCATGTCGAATAGTAATCGATTTGAAATTTTTTGAAATTTTCATTTCAAAATGGTTCATTTCAATAGGTGAGCCTTCGAAACCGACAAATTTTGAGTTGAAAATTGAAGTTTTTTAAATGGGGCGATATCTGACGTGCATGTTGGGAATGACTAAAAGTTGAGATTTCACCATGTTAAGTCCTTCAAATAATAGCCAAATCAAGGTCAAAATTATTTCATCACACACTCAAACAATATCATCTAAAATTGATTTTTAAATACAATTGACCATTATTTATAGGGGTTACCATGATAAAACATGACTTTTTAGCCATTTCCAACATCCATGCTGAATATTAATTGATTTGAAAATTTTCAAAATTTTCATGTCAAAATGGCTCATTTCAAAAGGTGTTGCATTCGAAACCGACAAATTTTGAGTTCAAAATTCAAAATTTTTAAATGGGCTGATAAATAACGTGTACGTTGGAAATGAATAAAAATTGAGGGTTCACCATGTTGAGACCTTCGAATAATAGCCAAATCAAGTTCAAATATATTTCATAACACGCTAAAACAATATCGTTTAAAATTGATTTTTAAATACATTTGACAATTATTTATTGGGGTTACGATGATAAAACATGTCTTTTTAGCCATTTCCAACATGCATGTCGAATACTAATCGATTTGAAATTTTTTGAAATTTTTCAGGTCAAAATGGCTCATTTCAATAGGTGTTGCATTCGAAACAGATAAATTTTGAGTTGAAAATTGAAATTTTTTAAATGGGGTGATAAGCGACGTACATATTGGAAATGACTAAAAATTGAGGGATCACCATGTTAAGCCATTCAAATAATATCCAAATCAAGTTAAAAAATATTTCATAACACGCTAAAACAATATCGTCTAAAATTAATTTTTAAATACATTTGACCATTATTTATAGGGGTTACGATGATAAAACATATCTTTTAAGCCATTTCCAACATGCATGTCGAATAGTAATCGATTTGAAATTTTTTGAAATTTTCATTTCAAAATGGTTCATTTCAATAGGTGAGCCTTCGAAACCGACAAATTTTGAGTTGAAAATTGAAGTTTTTTAAATGGGCTGATATCTGACGTGCATGTTGGGAATGACTAAAAGTTGAGATTTCACCATGTTAAGTCCTTCAAATAATAGCCAAATCAAGGTCAAAATTATTTCATCACACACTCAAACAATATCATCTAAAATTGATTTTTAAATACAATTGACCATTATTTATAGGGGTTACCATGATAAAACATGACTTTTTAGCCATTTCCAACATCCATGTTGAATATTAATTGATTTGAAAATTTTCAAAATTTTCATGTCAAAATGGCTCATTTCAAAAGGTGTTGCATTCGAAAGCAGACAAATTTTGAGTTCAAAATTCAAAATTTTTAAATGGGCTGATAAATAACGTGTACGTTGGAAATGAATAAAAATTGAGGGTTCACCATGTTGAGACCTTCGAATAATAGCCAAATCAAGTTAAAATATATTTCATAACACGCTAAAACAATATCGTTTAAAATTGATTTTTAAATACATTTGACAATTATTTTTTGGGGGTGTGCGAAAAAAATGCTTTTTTTAGCCACCTCCACAAAGTACGTATAATAATTAATTATTTTTTATTTTTTTTTGGTTCTGTGGGGCAAAGGCGCATTTCTGTAGGGGTGGGCGGTGATATGAAATTTTTGTTGATTTTGGATTTTTTTTGTGATACCGACGTACATATTGGAAATGACTAAAAATTGAGGGATCACCATGTTAAGCCATTCAAATAATATCCAAATCAAGTTAAAAAATATTTCATAACACGTTAAAACAATATCGTCTAAAATTAATTTTTAAATACATTTGACAATTATTTATTGGGGTTACGATGATAAAACATATCTTTTTAGCCATTTCCAACATGCATGTCGAATACTAATCGATTTGAAATTTTTTGAAATTTTCATTTCAAAATGGTTCATTTCAATAGGTGAGCCTTCGAAACCGACAAATTTTGAGTTGAAAATTGAAGTTTTTTAAATGGGCCGATATCCGACGTGGAGGTTGGGAAAGACCAAAAGTTGAGACTTCACCATGTTAAGTCCTTCAAATAATAGCCAAATCAAGGGCAAAATTACTCCATCACACACTCAAACAATACCATCAAAAATTTTTTTTTAAAATAAACCACAATATTTATTAGGGGCCACAATATAACACAACATTTTTTAGCCATTTCCAACATCCATGCTGAATATTAATTGATTTGAAAATTTTCAAAATTTTCATGTCAAAATGGCTCATTTCAAAAGGTGTTGCATTCAAAACACGACAAATTTTGAGTTCAAAATTCAAAATTTTTAAATGGGCGATAAATAACGTGTACGTTGGAAATGACTAAAAATTGAGGGTTCACCATGTTGAGACCTTCGAATAATAGCCAAATCAAGTTCAAATATATTTCATAACACGCTAAAACAATATCGTTTAAAATTGATTTTTAAATACATTTGACAATTATTTATTGGGGTTACGATGATAAAACATGTCTTTTTAGCCATTTTCCAACATGCGTAATGAATCTTTCGATTTAGAAATTTTTTGAAATTTTTCGGTGAAAATGGCTCATTTCAGTCTGTTACATTCGAAACGGATAAATTTTGAGTTGAAAATTGAAATTTTTTAAATGGGGTGATAGCGACGTACATATTGGAAATGACTAAAAATTGAGGGATCACCATGTTAAGCCATTCAAATAATATCCAAATCAAGTTAAAAAATATTTCATAACACGCTAAAACAATATCGTCTAAAATTAATTTTTAAATACATTTGACCATTATTTATAGGGGTTACGATGATAAAACATATCTTTTAAGCCATTTCCAACATGCATGTCGAATAGTAATCGATTTGAAATTTTTTGAAATTTTCATTTCAAAATGGTTCATTTCAATAGGTGAGCCTTCGAAACCGACAAATTTTGAGTTGAAAATTGAAGTTTTTTAAATGGGCATATCTGACGTGCATGTTGGGAATGACTAAAAGTTGAGATTTCACCATGTTAAGTCCTTCAAATAATAGCCAAATCAAGGTCAAAATTATTTCATCACACACTCAAACAATATCATCTAAAATTGATTTTTAAATACAATTGACCATTATTTATAGGGGTTACCATGATAAAACATGACTTTTTAGCCATTTCCAACATCCATGCTGAATATTAATTGATTTGAAAATTTTCAAAATTTTCATGTCAAAATGGCTCATTTCAAAAGGTGTTGCATTCGAAACCGACAAATTTTGAGTTCAAAATTCAAAATTTTTAAATGGGGCGATAAATAACGTGTACGTTGGAAATGAATAAAAATTGAGGGTTCACCATGTTGAGACCTTCGAATAATAGCCAAATCAAGTTCAAATATATTTCATAACACGCTAAAACAATATCGTTTAAAATTGATTTTTAAATACATTTGACAATTATTTATTGGGGTTACGATGATAAAACATGTCTTTTTAGCCATTTCCAACATGCATGTCGAATACTAATCGATTTGAAATTTTTTGAAATTTTCGGGTCAAAATGGCTCATTTCAATAGGTGTTGCATTCGAAACGCGATAAATTTTGAGTTGAAAATTGAAATTTTTTAAATGGGGTGATAACCGACGTACATATTGGAAATGACTAAAAATTGAGGGATCACCATGTTAAGCCATTCAAATAATATCCAAATCAAGTTAAAAAATATTTCATAACACGCTAAAACAATATCGTCTAAAATTAATTTTTAAATACATTTGACCATTATTTATAGGGGTTACGATGATAAAACATATCTTTTAAGCCATTTCCAACATGCATGTCGAATAGTAATCGATTTGAAATTTTTTGAAATTTTCATTTCAAAATGGTTCATTTCAATAGGTGAGCCTTCGAAACCGACAAATTTTGAGTTGAAAATTGAAGTTTTTTAAATGGGGCGATATTGACGTGCATGTTGGGAATGACTAAAAGTTGAGATTTCACCATGTTAAGTCCTTCAAATAATAGCCAAATCAAGGTCAAAATTATTTCATCACACACTCAAACAATATCATCTAAAATTGATTTTTAAATACAATTGACCATTATTTATAGGGGTTACCATGATAAAACATGACTTTTTAGCCATTTCCAACATCCATGTTGAATATTAATTGATTTGAAAATTTTCAAAATTTTCATGTCAAAATGGCTCATTTCAAAAGGTGTTGCATTCGAAACCGACAAATTTTGAGTTCAAAATTCAAAATTTTTAAATGGGCCGATAAATAACGTGTACGTTGGAAATGAATAAAAATTGAGGGTTCACCATGTTGAGACCTTCGAATAATAGCCAAATCAAGTTCAAATATATTTCATAACACGCTAAAACAATATCGTTTAAAATTGATTTTTAAATACATTTGACAATTATTTATTGGGGTTACGATGATAAAACATGTCTTTTTAGCCATTTCCAACATGCATGTCGAATACTAATCGATTTGAAATTTTTTGAAATTTTCAGGTCAAAATGGCTCATTTCAATAGGTGTTGCATTCGAAACCGATAAATTTTGAGTTGAAAATTGAAATTTTTTAAATGGGGTGATAAGCGCGTACATATTAGAAATGACTAAAAATTGAGGGATCACCATGTTAAGCCATTCAAATAATATCCAAATCAAGTTAAAAAATATTTCATAACACGCTAAAACAATATCGTCTAAAATTAATTTTTAAATACATTTGACCATTATTTATAGGGGTTACGATGATAAAACATATCTTTTAAGCCATTTCCAACATGCATGTCGAATAGTAATCGATTTGAAATTTTTTTGAAATTTTCATTTCAAAATGGTTCATTTCAATAGGTGAGCCTTCGAAACCGACAAATTTTGAGTTGAAAATTGAAGTTTTTTAAATGGGCCGATATCGACGTGCATGTTGGGAATGACTAAAAGTTGAGATTTCACCATGTTAAGCCCTTCAAATAATAGCCAAATCAAGTTCAAAATTATTTCATCACACACTAAAACAATATCATCTAAAATTGATTTTTAAATACAATTGACCATTATTTATAGGGGTTACCATGATAAAACATGACTTTTTAGCCATTTCCAACATCCATGCTGAATATTAATTGATTTGAAAATTTTCAAAATTTTCATGTCAAAATGGCTCATTTCAAAAGGTGTTGCATTCGAAACCGACAAATTTTGAGTTCAAAATTCAAAATTTTTAAATGAAATTTTGATAAATACGTGTTCGTTGGAAAGAATAAAAAATGGGGGTGCACCATGTTGAGACCTTCGAATAATAGCCAAATCAAGTTCAAATATATTTCATAACACGCTAAAACAATATCGTTTAAAATTGATTTTTAAATACATTTGACAATTATTTATTGGGGTTACGATGATAAAACATGTCTTTTTAGCCATTTCCAACATGCATGTCGAATACTAATCGATTTGAAATTTTTTGAAATTTTCAAGTCAAAATGGCTCATTTCAATAGGTGTTGCATTCGAAACCGATAAATTTTGAGTTGAAAATTGAAATTTTTTAAATGGGGTGATAAGCGGCGTACATATTGGAAATGACTAAAAATTGAGGGATCACCATGTTAAGCCATTCAAATAATATCCAAATCAAGTTAAAAAATATTTCATAACACGCTAAAACAATATCGTCTAAAATTAATTTTTAAATACATTTGACCATTATTTATAGGGGTTACGATGATAAAACATATCTTTTAAGCCATTTCCAACATGCATGTCGAATAGTAATCGATTTGAAATTTTTTGAAATTTTCATTTCAAAATGGTTCATTTCAATAGGTGAGCCTTCGAAACCGACAAATTTTGAGTTGAAAATTGAAGTTTTTTAAATGGGCCGATATCTGACGTGCATGTTGGGAATGACTAAAAGTTGAGATTTCACCATGTTAAGTCCTTCAAATAATAGCCAAATCAAGGTCAAAATTATTTCATCACACACTCAAACAATATCATCTAAAATTGATTTTTAAATACAATTGACCATTATTTATAGGGGTTACCATGATAAAACATGACTTTTTAGCCATTTCCAACATCCATGCTGAATATTAATTGATTTGAAAATTTTCAAAATTTTCATGTCAAAATGGCTCATTTCAAAAGGTGTTGCATTCGAAACCGACAAATTTTGAGTTCAAAATTCAAAATTTTTAAATGGGCTGATAAATAACGTGTACGTTGGAAATGAATAAAAATTGAGGGTTCACCATGTTGAGACCTTCGAATAATAGCCAAATCAAGTTCAAATATATTTCATAACACGCTAAAACAATATCGTTTAAAATTGATTTTTAAATACATTTGACAATTATTTATTGGGGTTACGATGATAAAACATGTCTTTTTAGCCATTTCCAACATGCATGTCGAATACTAATCGATTTGAAATTTTTTGAAATTTTCAGGTCAAAATGGCTCATTTCAATAGGTGTTGCATTCGAAACAGATAAATTTTGAGTTGAAAATTGAAATTTTTTAAATGGGGTGATAACCGACGTACATATTGGAAATGACTAAAAATTGAGGGATCACCATGTTAAGCCATTCAAATAATATCCAAATCAAGTAAAAAAAATATACCACACACCACAAAAACAACTCCAAAAAAATAAATTTTAAAAAACATTGGCCAATAATTAAGGGGGTTCGAAGAAAAAAAAAAACCTTTAAGCCATTTCCAACATGCATGTCGAATAGTAATCGATTTGAAATTTTTTGAAATTTTCATTTCAAAATGGTTCATTTCAATAGGTGAGCCTTCGAAACCGACAAATTTGGAGTTGAAAATTGAAGTTTTTTAAATGGGCCGATATGCGACGTGCATGTTGGGAATGACTAAAAAGTTGAGATTTCACCATGTTAAGTCCTTCAAATAATAGCCAAATCAAGTTCAAAATTATTTCATCACACACTCAAACAATATCATCTAAAATTGATTTTTAAATACAATTGACCATTATTTATAGGGGTTACCATGATAAAACATGACTTTTTAGCCATTTCCAACATCCATGCTGAATATTAATTGATTTGAAAATTTTCAAAATTTTCATGTCAAAATGGCTCATTTCAAAAGGTGTTGCATTCGAAACCGACAAATTTTGAGTTCAAAATTCAAAATTTTTAAATGGGGTGATAAATAACGTGTACGTTGGAAATGAATATAAAAATTGAGGGTTCACCATGTTGAGACCTTCGAATAATAGCCAAATCAAGTTCAAATATATTTCATAACACGCTAAAACAATATCGTTTAAAATTGATTTTTAAATACATTTGACAATTATTTATTGGGGTTACGATGATAAAACATGTCTTTTTAGCCATTTCCAACATGCATGTCGAATACTAATCGATTTGAAATTTTTTGAAATTTTCAGGTCAAAATGGCTATTTCAATAGGTGTTGCATTCGAAACGGATAAATTTTGAGTTGAAAATTGAAATTTTTTAAATGGGGTGATAACGCGTACGTATTGGAAATGACTAATTGAGGGATCACCATGTTAAGCCATTCAAATAATATCCAAATCAAGTTAAAAAATATTTCATAACACGCTAAAACAATATCGTCTAAAATTAATTTTTAAATACATTTGACCATTATTTACTAGGGGTTACGATGATAAAACATATCTTTTAAGCCATTTCCAACATGCATGTCGAATAGTAATCGATTTGAAATTTTTTGAAATTTTCATTTCAAAATGGTTCATTTCAATAGGTGAGCCTTCGAACCCAAATTTTGAGTTGAAAATTGAAGTTTTTAAATGGGGCGATATCGACGTGCATTTGGGAATGACTAAAAGTTGAGATTTCACCATGTTAAGTCCTTCGAATAATAGCCAAATCAAGGTCAAAATTATTTCATCACACACTCCAAACAATATCATCTAAAATTGATTTTTAAATACAATTGACCATTATTTATAGGGGTTACCATGATAAAACATGACTTTTTAGCCATTTCCAACATCCATGCTGAATATTAATTGATTTGAAAATTTTCAAAATTTTCATGTCAAAATGGCTCATTTCAAGGTGTTGCATTCGAAACCGACAAATTTTGAGTTCAAAATTCAAATTTTTAAATGGGTGATAAATAACGTGTACGTTGGAAATGATAAAAATTGAGGGTTCACCATGTTGAGACCTTCGAATAATAGCCAAATCAAGTTAAATATATTTCATAACACGCTAAAACAATATCGTTTAAAATTGATTTTTAAATACATTTGACAATTATTTATTGGGGTTACGATGATAAAACATGTCTTTTTAGCCATTTCCAACATGCATGTCGAATACTAATCGATTTGAAATTTTTTGAAATTTTCAGGTCAAAATGGCTCATTTCAATAGGTGTTGCATTGAAACAGATAAATTTTGAGTTGAAAATTGAAATTTTTTAAATGGGGTGATGGCGACGTACATATTGGAAATGACTAAAAATTGAGGGATCACCATGTTAAGCCATTCAAATAATATCCAAATCAAGTTAAAAATATTTCATAACACGCTAAAACAATATCGTCTAAAATTAATTTTTAAATACATTTGACCATTATTTATAGGGGTTACGATGATAAAACATATCTTTTAAGCCATTTCCAACATGCATGTCGAATAGTAATCGATTTGAAATTTTTTGAAATTTTCATTTCAAAATGGTTCATTTCAATAGGTGAGCCTTCGAAACGACAAATTTTGAGTTGAAAATTGAAGTTTTTTAAATGGCGATATCGTCGTGCATGTTGGGAATAACTAAAAGTTGAGATTTCACCATGTTAAGTCCTTAAATAATAGCCAAATCAAGGTAAAATTATTTCATCACACACTCAACAATATATTAAAATTGATTTTTAATAATGACCATTATTTATAGGGGTTAATGATAAAACATGACTTTTTAGCCATTTCCAACATCATGTGTTTATTGATTTGAAAATTCAAAATTTATGTAAAATGGCATTCAAAGGTGTTGCATTCGAAACGACATGAGTTCAAAATTAAATTTTAAATGGGTGATAAATAACGTGTACGTTGGAAATGAATAAAAATGAGGGTTACATGTTGAGACCTTGAATAATAGCCAAATCAAGTTCAAATATTTCATAACAGTAAAACAATATCGTTTAAAATTGATTTTAAATACATTGACAATTATTTATTGGGGTTACGATGATAAAACATGTCTTTTTAGCCATTTCCAACATGCATGTGAATACTAATCGATTTGAAATTTTTTGAAATTTTCGAGTCAAAATGGCTTATTTCAATAGGTGTTGCATTCGAAACCGATAAATTTGAGTTGAAAATTGAAATTTTTTAAATGGGGTGATAACGCGTACATGTTGGAAATGACTAGAGGGTTCACCATGTTAAGCCCTTTAAATAATATCCAAATCAAGTTAAAAAATATTTCATAACACCTAAAACAATATCGTCTAAAATTATTTTTAAATACATTTGACCATTATTTATAGGGGTTACGATGATAAAACTTCTTAAGCCATTTCCAAATGCATGTCGAATAGTATCGATTTGATTTTTTGAAATTTATTCAAATGGTTCATTTAATAGGTGTGTCGAAAGATATTGAGTTGAAAATTGAAATTTTTTAAATGGGTGATAGCGTAGTATTGGAAATGCTAAAAATTGAGGTACATGTTAAGCCCTTCAAATAATACCAAATCAAGTTAAAAATTATACACTAACAATATCGTTAAAATTAATTTAAATACTTGACCATTATTATAGGGGTTAGATGATAAAACATTCTTTTAGCCATTTCCAACATGATGTCGAATAGTAATCGATTTGAATTTTTGAAATTTTCATTTCAAAATGGTTCATTTCATAGGTGGCCTTGAAACCGACAAATTTGAGTTGAAATTGAAGTTTTTTAAATGGGTGATATGCGTGCATGTTGGGAATGATAAAAGTGAGATTTCACCATGTTAAGTCCTTCAATATAGCCAAATCAAGTAAATTATCATCACATCAAACATATTTTTGATTAAATAATGACATTATTATAGGGGTTACATGTAAAACTGACTTTTTAGCATTTAAATCATTTGAATATATTGATTTGAAATTTTAAATTCATGTAAAATGCTCATTTCAAAAGGTGTTGCATTGAAGCGACAGAGTTAAAATTCAAATTTTATGGTGATAAATAACGTGTACGTTGGAAATGATAAAAATGAGGGTTACATGTTGAGCCTTGAATAATAGCAAATCAAGTTAAATATATTTCATAACACGTAAAACAATATCGTTTAAATTGATTTTTAAATACTTGAAATTATTTATGGGGTTAGATGTAAAACTGTCTTTTTAGCATTTCCAAATGATGTGAATAGTAATCGTTTGAATGAATAGTAAATGCTTTTCATAGGGTTGATCGAAAGATAGAGTTGTTGAATTTTTTAAATGGGGTGATAAGCGTACATATTAGAAATGATAAAAATTGAGGGATCATGTTAAGCCCTTCAAATAATATCCAAATCAAGTTAAAAATATTTCTACAGTAAAACAATATCGTTAAATTAATTTTTAAATACTTTGACCATTATTTATAGGGGTTACGATGATAAAACTATTTTTAAGCCATTTCCAACATGCATGTCGAATAGTTCGATTTGAAATTTTTTGAAATTTTCATTTCAAAATGGTTCATTTAATAGGTGAGCCTTCGAAACCGACAAATTTTGAGTTGAAAATTGAAGTTTTTTAAATGGTGATATCGACGTGCATGTTGGGAATGACTAAAAGTTGAGATTTCACCATGTTAAGCCCTTCAAATAATAGCCAAATCAAGTTCAAAATTATTTCATAACACACTCAAACAATATCATCTAAAATTGATTTTTAAGTACAATTGACCATTATTTATAGGGGTTACCTGATAAAACTGACTTTTTAGCCATTTCCACCATCCATCTTGAATATTAATTGATTTGAAAATTTTCAAAATTTTCATGTCAAAATGGCTCATTTAAAGGTGTTGCATTCGAAACCGACAAATTTTGAGTTCAAAACTAAAAATTTTTAAATGGCGATAAATAACGTGTACGTTGGAAATACTAAAAATTGAGGGTGCACCATGTTGAGACCTTCGAATAATAGCCAAATCAAGTTAAAATATATTTCATAACACGTTAAAACAATATCGTTTAATTGATTTTTAAATACATTTGACAATTATTTATTGGGGTTACGATGATAAAACATGTCTTTTTAGCCATTTCCAACATGCATGTCGAATACTAATCGATTTGAAATTTTTGAAATTTTCAGTCAAAATGGCTCATTTCAATAGGTGTTGCATTCGAAACCGATAAATTTGAGTTGAAATTGAAATTTTTAAATGGGGTGATACGACGTACATATTGGAAATGACTAAAAATTGAGGGATCACATGTTAAGCCCTTAATAATATCCAAATCAAGTTAAAAAATTTTCTAACACGCTAAAACAATTCGTTAAATTAATTTAAATACTTTGACCATTATTTATAGGGGTTACGATGATAAAACATATTTTTAGCCATTTCCAACATGCTTGAATAGTAATCGATTTGAAATTTTTTGAAATTTTCATTTCAAATGGTTCATTTCAATAGGTGAGCCTTCGAAACCGACAAATTTTGAGTTGAAATTGAAGTTTTTTAAATGGTGATATCGACGTGTGTTGGGAATGATAAAGTTGAGATTTAATTTAAGTCCTTGAAATAATAGCCAAATCAAGTTCAAAATATATCAACTAAACAATATATTAAAATTGATTTTAAATACATTGACCATTATAAGGGGTTACATGATAAAACATGACTTTTTAGCATTTCCACATCCTTGTTTTTGATTTGAAAATTTTCAAATTTTCATGTCAAATGGCTCATTTCAAAGGTGTTGCATTCGAAACGACAAATTTGAGTTCAAAATTCAAAATTTTAATGGGTAAATAACGTGTACGTTGGAAATGATAAAAATTGAGGGTTCACCATGTTGAGACCTTCGAATAATAGCCAAATCAAGTTCAAATATATTCATAACACGTAAAACAATACGTTTAAAATTGATTTTTAAATACATTTGACAATTATTTATTGGGGTTACGATGATAAAACATGTCTTTTTAGCCATTTCCAACATGCATGTCGAATACTAATCGATTTGAAATTTTTGAAATTTTCAAGTCAAAATGGCTTATTTCAATAGGTGTTGCATTCGAAACAGATAAATTTGAGTTGAAAATTGAAATTTTTTAAATGGGGTGATAACGCGTACATATTGGAAATGACTAGGGTTCACCATGTTAAGCCCTTTAAATAATATCCAAATCAAGTTAAAAAATATTTCATAACACGCTAAAACAATATCGTCTAAATTGATTTTTAAATACATTTGACCATTATTTATAGGGGTTACGATGATAAAACATGTCTTTTAAGCCTTTTCCAACATGCATGTCGAATAGTAATCGATTTGATTTTTGAAATTTTCATGTCAAAATGGTTCATTTCAATAGGTGTTGCATTCGAAACCGATAAATTTTGAGTTGAAAATTGAAATTTTTTAAATGGGGTGATAACGCGTACATATTGGAAATGACTAAAAATTGAGGGATCACCATGTTAAGCCCTTCAAATAATTCCAAATCAAGTTAAAAAATATTTCATAACACGCTAAAACAATTCGTCTAAAATTAATTTTTAAATACATTTGACCATTATTTATAGGGGTTACGATGATAAAACATTCTTTTAAGCCATTTCCAACATGCATGTGAATAGTAATCGATTTGATATTTTTTGAAATTTTCATTTCAAATGGTTCATTTCAATAGGTGAGCCTTCGAACCGACAAATTTGAGTTGAAAATTGAAGTTTTTTAAATGGGTGATATCGCGTGCTGTTGGGAATGACTAAAAGTTGAGATTTCACCTTTAAGTCCTTCAATATGCCAAATCAAGTTCAAAATTATTTCATCCCACTCACAATTTATTTTGATTTAAATCATTGACCATTATTTATAGGGTTACCTGTAAACTGACTTTTTAGCCATTCATTTTTATGAAATTAATTTCAAAAGGTGGCGAAAAAGTTTTTAGGGGTAAATAACGTTACGTTGGAATATAAAAATGAGGGTTCCTTAGCCTTCTATAGCAAATCAAGTTAATTTTCATAACACGCTAAAACAATATCGTTTAAAATTGATTTTTAAATGCATTTGACAATTATTTATTGGGGTTACGATGATAAAACATGTCTTTTTAGCCATTTCCAACATGCATGTCGAATACTAATCGATTTGAAAATTTTTGAAATTTTAAGGTCAAAATGGCTCATTTCAATAGGTGTTGCATTCGAAACGGATAAATTTTGAGTTGAAAATTGAAATTTTTTAAATGGGGTGATAACTGACGTACATATTAGAAATGACTAAAAATTGAGGGATCACCATGTTAAGCCCTTCAAATAATATCCAAATCAAGTTAAAAAATATTTCATAACACGCTAAAACAATATCGTCTAAAATTAATTTTTAAATACATTTGACCATTATTTATAGGGGTTACGATGATAAAACATATCTTTTAAGCCATTTCCAACATGCATGTCGAATAGTAATCGATTTGAAATTTTTTGAAATTTTCATTTCAAAATGGTTCATTTCAATAGGTGAGCCTTCGAAACCGACAAATTTTGAGTTGAAAATTGAAGTTTTTTAAATGGGCTGATATCTGACGTGCATGTTGGGAATGACTAAAAGTTGAGATTTCACCATGTTAAGCCCTTCAAATAATAGCCAAATCAAGTTCAAAATTATTTCATAACACACTCAAACAATATCATCTAAAATTGATTTTTAAGTACAATTGACCATTATTTATAGGGGTTACCATGATAAAACATGACTTTTTAGCCATTTCCACCATCCATGCTGAATATTAATTGATTTGAAAATTTTCAAAATTTTCATGTCAAAATGGCTCATTTCAAAAGGTGTTGCATTCGAAACCGACAAATTTTGAGTTCAAAACTAAAAATTTTTAAATGGGTCGATAAATAACGTGTACGTTGGAAATGACTAAAAATTGAGGGTGCACCATGTTGAGACCTTCGAATAATAGCCAAATCAAGTTAAAATATATTTCATAACACGCTAAAACAATATCGTTTAAAATTGATTTTTAAATACATTTGACAATTATTTATTGGGGTTACGATGATAAAACATGTCTTTTTAGCCATTTCCAACATGCATGTCGAATACTAATCGATTTGAAATTTTTTGAAATTTTCGAGTCAAAATGGCTCATTTCAATAGGTGTTGCATTCGAAACCGATAAATTTTGAGTTGAAAATTGAAATTTTTTAAATGGGGTGATAAGCCGACGTACATATTGGAAATGACTAAAAATTGAGGGATCACCATGTTAAGCCCTTCAAATAATATCCAAATCAAGTTAAAAAATATTTCATAACACGCTAAAACAATATCGTCTAAAATTAAGTTTTAAATACATTTGACCATTATTTATAGGGGTAAAGATGATAAAACATATCTTTTAAGCCATTTCCAACATGCATGTACGAATAGTAATCGATTTGAAATTTTTTGAAATTTTCATTTCAAAATGGTTCATTTCAATAGGTGAGCCTTCGAAACCGACAAATTTTGAGTTGAAAATTGAAGTTTTTTAAATGGGCTGATATCTGACGTGCATGTTGGGAATGACTAAAAGTTGAGATTTCACCATGTTAAGTCCTTCAAATAATAGCCAAATCAAGTTCAAAATTATTTCATCACACACTCAAACAATATCATCTAAAATTGATTTTTAAATACAATTGACCATTATTTATAGGGGTTACCATGATAAAACATGACTTTTTAGCCATTTCCAACATCCATGCTGAATATTAATTGATTTGAAAATTTTCAAAATTTTCATGTCAAAATGGCTCATTTCAAAAGGTGTTGCATTCGAAACCGACAAATTTTGAGTTCAAAATTCAAAATTTTTAAATGGGTCGATAAGTAACGTGTACGTTGGAAATGACTAAAAATTGAGGGTTCACCATGTTGAGACCTTCGAATAATAGCCAAATCAAGTTAAAATATATTTCATTACACGCTAAAACAATATCGTTTAAAATTGATTTTTAAATACATTTGACAATTATTTATTGGGGTTACGATGATAAAACATGTCTTTTTAGCCATTTCCAACATGCATGTCGAATAGTAATCGATTTGAAAATTTTTGAAATTTTCGAGTCAAAATGGCTCATTTCAATAGGTGTTGCATTCGAAACCGATAAATTTTGAGTTGAAAATTGAAATTTTTTAAATGGGGTGATAACCGACGTACATATTGGAAATGACTAAAAATTGAGGGATCACCATGTTAAGCCCTTCAAATAATATCCAAATCAAGTTAAAAAATATTTCATAACACGCTAAAACAATATCGTCTAAAATTAATTTTTAAATACATTTGACCATTATTTATAGGGGTTACGATGATAAAACATATCTTTTAAGCCATTTCCAACATGCATGTCGAATAGTAATCAATTTGAAATTTTTTGAAATTTTCATTTCAAAATGGTTCATTTCAATAGGTGAGCCTTCGAAACAGACAAATTTTGAGTTGAAAATTGAAGTTTTTTAAATGGGGCGATATCTGACGTGCATGTTGGGAATGACTAAAAGTTGAGATTTCACCATGTTAAGTCCTTCAAATAATAGCCAAATCAAGGTCAAAATTATTTCATCACACACTCAAACAATATCATCTAAAATTGATTTTTAAATACAATTGACCATTATTTATAGGGGTTACCATGATAAAACATGACTTTTTAGCCATTTCCAACATCCATGCTGAATATTAATTGATTTGAAAATTTTCAAAATTTTCATGTCAAAATGGCTCATTTCAAAAGGTGTTGCATTCGAAACCGACAAATTTTGAGTTCAAAATTCAAAATTTTTAAATGGGCTGATAAATAACGTGTACGTTGGAAATGAATAAAAATTGAGGGTTCACCATGTTGAGACCTTCGAATAATAGCCAAATCAAGTTCAAATATATTTCATAACACGGTAAAACAATAACGTTTAAAATTGATTTTTAAATACATTTGACAATTATTTATTGGGGTTACGATGATAAAACATGTCTTTTTAGCCATTTCCAACATGCATGTCGAATACTAATCGATTTGAAAATTTTTGAAATTTTCAGGTCAAAATGGCTCATTTCAATAGGTGTTGCATTCGAAACCGATAAATTTTGAGTTGAAAATTGAAATTTTTTAAATGGGGTGATAACTGACGTACATATTGGAAATGACTAAAAATTGAGGGATCACCATGTTAAGCCCTTCAAATAATATCCAAATCAAGTTAAAAAATATTTCATAACACGCTAAAACAATATCGTCTAAAATTAATTTTTAAATACATTTGACCATTATTTATAGGGGTTACGATGATAAAACATATCTTTTAAGCCATTTCCAACATGCATGTCGAATAGTAATCAATTTGAAATTTTTTGAAATTTTCATTTCAAAATGGTTCATTTCAATAGGTGAGCCTTCGAAACCGACAAATTTTGAGTTGAAAATTGAAGTTTTTTAAATGGGCCGATATCGACGTGCATGTTGGGAATGACTAAAAGTTGAGATTTCACCATGTTAAGTCCTTCAAATAATAGCCAAATCAAGGTCAAAATTATTTCATCACACACTCAAACAATATCATCTAAAATTGATTTTTAAATACAATTGACCATTATTTATAGGGGTTACCATGATAAAACATGACTTTTTAGCCATTTCCAACATCCATGCTGAATATTAATTGATTTGAAAATTTTCAAAATTTTCATGTCAAAATGGCTCATTTCAAAAGGTGTTGCATTCGAAACCGACAAATTTTGAGTTCAAAATTCAAAATTTTTAAATGGGCTGATAAATAACGTGTACGTTGGAAATGAATAAAAATTGAGGGTTCACCATGTTGAGACCTTCGAATAATAGCCAAATCAAGTTCAAATATATTTCATAACACGGTAAAACAATAACGTTTAAAATTGATTTTTAAATACATTTGACAATTATTTATTGGGGTTACGATGATAAAACATGTCTTTTTAGCCATTTCCAACATGCATGTCGAATAGTAATCGATTTGAAATTTTTTGAAATTTTCAGGTCAAAATGGCTTATTTCAATAGGTGTTGCATTCGAAACCGATAAATTTGAGTTGAAAATTGAAATTTTTTAAATGGGGTGATAACTGACGTACATGTTGGAAATGACTAGGGTTCACCATGTTAAGCCCTTTAAATAATATCCAAATCAAGTTAAAAAATATTTCATAACACGCTAAAACAATATCGTCTAAAATTGATTTTTAAATACATTTGACCATTATTTATAGGGGTTACGATGATAAAACATGTCTTTTAAGCCTTTTCCAACATGCATGTCGAATAGTAATCGATTTGAAATTTTTTGAAATTTTCATGTCAAAATGGTTCATTTCAATAGGTGTTGCATTCGAAACCGATAAATTTTGAGTTGAAAATTGAAATTTTTTAAATGGGGTGATAACTGACGTACATATTGGAAATGACTAAAAATTGAGGGATCACCATGTTAAGCCCTTCAAATAATATCCAAATCAAGTTAAAAAATATTTCATAACACGCTAAAACAATATCGTCTAAAATTAATTTTTAAATACATTTGACCATTATTTATAGGGGTTACGATGATAAAACATATCTTTTAAGCCATTTCCAACATGCATGTCGAATAGTAATCGATTTGATATTTTTTGAAATTTTCATTTCAAAATGGTTCATTTCAATAGGTGAGCCTTCGAAACCGACAAATTTTGAGTTGAAAATTGAAGTTTTTTAAATGGGCTGATATCTGACGTGCATGTTGGGAATGACTAAAAGTTGAGATTTCACCATGTTAAGTCCTTCAAATAATAGCCAAATCAAGTTCAAAATTATTTCATCACACACTCAAACAATATTATCTAAAATTGATTTTTAAATACAATTGACCATTATTTATAGGGGTTACCATGATAAAACATGACTTTTTAGCCATTTCCAACATCCATGCTGAATATTAATTGATTTGAAAATTTTAAAAATTTTCATGTCAAAATGGCTCATTTCAAAAGGTGTTGCATTCGAAACCGACAAATTTTGAGTTCAAAATTCAAAATTTTTAAATGGGCTGATAAATAACGTGTACGTTGGAAATGACTAAAAATTGAGGGTTCACCATGTTGAGACCTTCGAATAATAGCCAAATCAAGTTAAAATATATTTCATAACACGCTAAAACAATATCGTTTAAAATTGATTTTTAAATGCATTTGACAATTATTTATTGGGGTTACGATGATAAAACATGTCTTTTTAGCCATTTCCAACATGCATGTCGAATACTAATCGATTTGAAAATTTTTGAAATTTTAAGGTCAAAATGGCTCATTTCAATAGGTGTTGCATTCGAAACAGATAAATTTTGAGTTGAAAATTGAAATTTTTTAAATGGGGTGATAACTGACGTACATATTAGAAATGACTAAAAATTGAGGGATCACCATGTTAAGCCCTTCAAATAATATCCAAATCAAGTTAAAAAATATTTCATAACACGCTAAAACAATATCGTCTAAAATTAATTTTTAAATACATTTGACCATTATTTATAGGGGTTACGATGATAAAACATATCTTTTAAGCCATTTCCAACATGCATGTCGAATAGTAATCGATTTGAAATTTTTTGAAATTTTCATTTCAAAATGGTTCATTTCAATAGGTGAGCCTTCGAAACCGACAAATTTTGAGTTGAAAATTGAAGTTTTTTAAATGGGCTGATATCGACGTGCATGTTGGGAATGACTAAAAGTTGAGATTTCACCATGTTAAGCCCTTCAAATAATAGCCAAATCAAGTTCAAAATTATTTCATAACACACTCAAACAATATCATCTAAAATTGATTTTTAAGTACAATTGACCATTATTTATAGGGGTTACCATGATAAAACATGACTTTTTAGCCATTTCCACCATCCATGCTGAATATTAATTGATTTGAAAATTTTCAAAATTTTCATGTCAAAATGGCTCATTTCAAAAGGTGTTGCATTCGAAACCGACAAATTTTGAGTTCAAAACTAAAAATTTTTAAATGGGCTGATAAATAACGTGTACGTTGGAAATGACTAAAAATTGAGGGTGCACCATGTTGAGACCTTCGAATAATAGCCAAATCAAGTTAAAATATATTTCATAACACGCTAAAACAATATCGTTTAAAATTGATTTTTAAATACATTTGACAATTATTTATTGGGGTTACGATGATAAAACATGTCTTTTTAGCCATTTCCAACATGCATGTCGAATACTAATCGATTTGAAATTTTTTGAAATTTTCAAGTCAAAATGGCTCATTTCAATAGGTGTTGCATTCGAAACCGATAAATTTTGAGTTGAAAATTGAAATTTTATAAATGTGGTGATAACTGACGTACATATTGGAAATGACTAAAAATTGAGGGATCACCATGTTAAGCCCTTCAAATAATATCCAAATCAAGTTAAAAAATATTTCATAACACGCTAAAACAATATCGTCTAAAATTAAGTTTTAAATACATTTGACCATTATTTATAGGGGTAAAGATGATAAAACATATCTTTTAAGCCATTTCCAACATGCATGTCGAATAGTAATCGATTTGAAATTTTTTGAAATTTTCATTTCAAAATGGTTCATT
Organism: Linum usitatissimum; assembly: GCA_030674075.2. Lineage (NCBI taxonomy): Eukaryota > Viridiplantae > Streptophyta > Magnoliopsida > Malpighiales > Linaceae > Linum > Linum usitatissimum. Next base: position 22,148 of record JAUJYP020000332.1, read on the forward strand.
TCAATAGGTGAGCCTTCGAAACCGACAAATTTTGAGTTGAAAATTGAAGTTTTTTAAATGGGCCGATATCTGACGTGCATGTTGGGAATGACTAAAAGTTGAGATTTCACCATGTTAAGTCCTTCAAATAATAGCCAAATCAAGTTCAAAATTATTTCATCACACACTCAAACAATATCATCTAAAATTGATTTTTAAATACAATTGACCATTATTTATAGGGGTTACCATGATAAAACATGACTTTTTAGCCATTTCCAACATCCATGCTGAATATTAATTGATTTGAAAATTTTCAAAATTTTCATGTCAAAATGGCTCATTTCAAAAGGTGTTGCATTCGAAACCGACAAATTTTGAGTTCAAAATTCAAAATTTTTAAATGGGCTGATAAGTAACGTGTACGTTGGAAATGACTAAAAATTGAGGGTTCACCATGTTGAGACCTTCGAATAATAGCCAAATCAAGTTAAAATATATTTCATTACACGCTAAAACAATATCGTTTAAAATTGATTTTTAAATACATTTGACAATTATTTATTGGGGTTACGATGATAAAACATGTCTTTTTAGCCATTTCCAACATGCATGTCGAATAGTAATCGATTTGAAAATTTTTGAAATTTTCGAGTCAAAATGGCTCATTTCAATAGGTGTTGCATTCGAAACCGATAAATTTTGAGTTGAAAATTGAAATTTTTTAAATGGGGTGATAACTGACGTACATATTGGAAATGACTAAAAATTGAGGGATCACCATGTTAAGCCCTTCAAATAATATCCAAATCAAGTTAAAAAATATTTCATAACACGCTAAAACAATATCGTCTAAAATTAATTTTTAAATACATTTGACCATTATTTATAGGGGTTACGATGATAAAACATATCTTTTAAGCCATTTCCAACATGCATGTCGAATAGTAATCAATCTGAAATTTTTTGAAATTTTCATTTCAAAATGGTTCATTTCAATAGGTGAGCCTTCGAAACCGACAAATTTTGAGTTGAAAATTGAAGTTTTTTAAATGGGCTGATATCTGACGTGCATGTTGGGAATGACTAAAAGTTGAGATTTGACCATGTTAAGCCCTTCAAATAATAGCCAAATCAAGTTCAAAATTATTTCATAACACACTAAAACAATATCTTCTAAAATTGATTTTTAAATAAAATTGACCATTATTTATAGGGGTTACCAAGATAAAACTTGACTTTTTAGCCATTTCCAACATCCATGCTGAATATTAATTGATTTGAAAATTTTCAAAATTTTCATGTCAAAATGGCTAATTTCAAAAGGTGTTGCATTCCAAACCGACAAATTTTGAGTTAAAAATTGAAAATTTTTAAATGGGCTGAAAAATAACGTGTACGTTGGAAATGACTAAAAATTGAGGGTTCACCATGTTAAGAGCTTCGAATAATAGCCAAATCAAGTTAAAAAATATTTCATAACACGCTAAAACAATATCGTTTAAAATTGATTTTTAAATACATTTGACAATTATTTATTGGGGTTACGATGATAAAACATGTCTTTTTAGCCATTTCCAACATGCATGTCGAATACTAATCGATTTGAAAATTTTTGAAATTTTCAGGTCAAAATGGCTCATTTCAATAAGTGTTGCATTCGAAACCGATAAATTTTGAGTTGAAAATTGAAATTTTTTAAATGGGGTGATAACTGACGTACATATTGGAAATGACTAAAAATTGAGGGATCACCATGTTAAGCCCTTCAAATAATATCCAAATCAAGTTAAAAAATATTTCATAACACGCTAAAACAATATCGTCTAAAATTAATTTTTAAATACATTTGACCATTATTTATAGGGGTTACGATGATAAAACATATCTTTTAAGCCATTTCCAACATGCATGTCGAATAGTAATCAATCTGAAATTTTTTGAAATTTTCATTTCAAAATGGTTCATTTCAATAGGTGAGCCTTCGAAACCGACAAATTTTGAGTTGAAAATTGAAGTTTTTTAAATGGGCCGATATCGACGTGCATGTTGGGAATGACTAAAAGTTGAGATTTGACCATGTTAAGCCCTTCAAATAATAGCCAAATCAAGTTCAAAATTATTTCATAACACACTAAAACAATATCTTCTAAAATTGATTTTTAAATACAATTGACCATTATTTATAGGGGTTACCAAGATAAAACTTGACTTTTTAGCCATTTCCAACATCCATGCTGAATATTAATTGATTTGAAAATTTTCAAAATTTTCATGTCAAAATGGCTAATTTCAAAAGGTGTTGCATTCCAAACCGACAAATTTTGAGTTAAAAATTGAAAATTTTTAAATGGGCTGAAAAATAACGTGTACGTTGGAAATGACTAAAAATTGAGGGTTCACCATGTTAAGAGCTTCGAATAATAGCCAAATCAAGTTAAAAAATATTTCATAACACGCTAAAACAATATCGTTTAAAATTGATTTTTAAATACATTTGACAATTATTTATTGGGGTTACGATGATAAAACATGTCTTTTTAGCCATTTCCAACATGCATGTCGAATACTAATCGATTTGAAAATTTTTGAAATTTTCGAGTCAAAATGGCTCATTTCAATAAGTGTTGCATTCGAAACCGATAAATTTTGAGTTGAAAATTGAAATTTTTTAAATGGGGTGATAACCGACGTACATATTGGAAATGACTAAAAATTGAGGGATCACCATGTTAAGCCCTTCAAATAATATCCAAATCAAGTTAAAAAATATTTCATAACACGCTAAAACAATATCGTCTAAAATTAATTTTTAAATACATTTGACCATTATTTATAGGGGTTACGATGATAAAACATATCTTTTAAGCCATTTCCAACATGCATGTCGAATAGTAATCGATCTGAAATTTTTTGAAATTTTCATTTCAAAATGGTTCATTTCAATAGGTGAGCCTTCGAAACCGACAAATTTTGAGTTGAAAATTGAAGTTTTTTAAATGGGCTGATATCTGACGTGCATGTTGGGAATGACTAAAAGTTGAGATTTGACCATGTTAAGCCCTTCAAATAATAGCCAAATCAAGTTCAAAATTATTTCATAACACACTAAAACAATATCTTCTAAAATTGATTTTTAAATACAATTGACCATTATTTATAGGGGTTACCAAGATAAAACTTGACTTTTTAGCCATTTCCAACATCCATGCTGAATATTAATTGATTTGAAAATTTTCAAAATTTTCATGTCAAAATGGCTAATTTCAAAAGGTGTTGCATTCCAAACCGACAAATTTTGAGTTAAAAATTGAAAATTTTTAAATGGGCTGAAAAATAACGTGTACGTTGGAAATGACTAAAAATTGAGGGTTCACCATGTTAAGAGCTTCGAATAATAGCCAAATCAAGTTAAAAAATATTTCATAACACGCTAAAACAATATCGTTTAAAATTGATTTTTAAATACATTTGACAATTATTTATTGGGGTTACGAAGATAAAACATGTCTTTTTAGCCATTTCCAACATGCATGTCGAATACTAATCGATTTGAAAATTTTTGAAATTTTCAGGTCAAAATGGCTCATTTCAATAAGTGTTGCATTCGAAACCGATAAATTTTGAGTTGAAAATTGAAATTTTTTAAATGGGGTGATAAATCGACGTACATATTGGAAATGACTAAAAATTGAGGGATCACCATGTTAAGCCCTTCAAATAATATCCAAATCAAGTTAAAAAATATTTCATAACACGCTAAAACAATATCGTCTAAAATTAATTTTTAAATACATTTGACCATTATTTATAGGGGTTACGATGATAAAACATATCTTTTAAGCCATTTCCAACATGCATGTCGAATAGTAATCGATCTGAAATTTTTTGAAATTTTCATTTCAAAATGGTTCATTTCAATAGGTGAGCCTTCGAAACCGACAAATTTTGAGTTGAAAATTGAAGTTTTTTAAATGGGCTGATATCTGACGTGCATGTTGGGAATGACTAAAAGTTGAGATTTGACCATGTTAAGCCCTTCAAATAATAGCCAAATCAAGTTCAAAATTATTTCATAACACACTAAAACAATATCTTCTAAAATTGATTTTTAAATACAATTGACCATTATTTATAGGGGTTACCAAGATAAAACTTGACTTTTTAGCCATTTCCAACATCCATGCTGAATATTAATTGATTTGAAAATTTTCAAAATTTTCATGTCAAAATGGCTAATTTCAAAAGGTGTTGCATTCCAAACCGACAAATTTTGAGTTAAAAATTGAAAATTTTTAAATGGGCTGAAAAATAACGTGTACGTTGGAAATGACTAAAAATTGAGGGTTCACCATGTTAAGAGCTTCGAATAATAGCCAAATCAAGTTAAAAAATATTTCATAACACGCTAAAACAATATCGTTTAAAATTGATTTTTAAATACATTTGACAATTATTTATTGGGGTTACGATGATAAAACATGTCTTTTTAGCCATTTCCAACATGCATGTCGAATACTAATCGATTTGAAAATTTTTGAAATTTTCAGGTCAAAATGGCTCATTTCAATAGGTGTTGCATTCGAAACCGACAAATTTTGAGTTCAAAATTCAAAATTTTTAAATGGGCTGATAAATAACGTGTACGTTGGAAATGACTAAAAATTGAGGGTTCACCATGTTGAGACCTTCGAATAATAGCCAAATCAAGTTAAAATATATTTCATAACACGCTAAAACAATATCGTTTAAAATTGATTTTTAAATACATTTGACAATTATTTATTGGGGTTACGATGATAAAACTTGTCTTTTTACCCATTTCCAACATGCATGTCGAATAGTAATCGATTTGAAATTTTTTGAAATTTTCATTTCAAAATGGTTCATTTCAATAGGTGTTGCCTTCGAAACCGACAAATTTTGAGTTGAAAATTGAAGTTTTTTAAATGGGCCGATATCGACGTGCATGTTGGGAATGACTAAAAGTTGAGATTTCACCATGTTAAGTCCTTCAAATAATAGCCAAATCAAGTTCAAAATTATTTCATCACACACTCAAACAATATCATCTAAAATTGATTTTTAAATACAATTGACCATTATTTATAGGGGTTACCATGATAAAACATGACTTTTTAGCCATTTCCAACATCCATGCTGAATATTAATTGATTTGAAAATTTTCAAAATTTTCATGTCAAAATGGCTCATTTCAAAAGGTGTTGCATTCGAAACCGACAAATTTTGAGTTCAAAATTCAAAATTTTTAAATGGGCCGATAAATAACGTGTACGTTGGAAATGACTAAAAATTGAGGGTTCACCATGTTGAGACCTTCGAATAATAGCCAAATCAAGTTAAAATATATTTCATAACACGCTAAAACAATATCGTTTAAAATTGATTTTTAAATACATTTGACAATTATTTATTGGGGTTACGATGATAAAACATGTCTTTTTAGCCATTTCCAACATGCATGTCGAATACTAATCGATTTGAAATTTTTTGAAATTTTCATTTCAAAATGGTTCATTTCAATAGGTGAGCCTTCGAAACCGACAAATTTTGAGTTGAAAATTGAAGTTTTTTAAATGGGCTGATATCTGACGTGCATGTTGGGAATGACTAAAAGTTGAGATTTGACCATGTTAAGCCCTTCAAATAATAGCCAAATCAAGTTCAAAATTATTTCATAACACACTAAAACAATATCTTCTAAAATTGATTTTTAAATACAATTGACCATTATTTATAGGGGTTACCAAGATAAAACTTGACTTTTTAGCCATTTCCAACATCCATGCTGAATATTAATTGATTTGAAAATTTTCAAAATTTTCATGTCAAAATGGCTAATTTCAAAAGGTGTTGCATTCCAAACCGACAAATTTTGAGTTCAAAATTGAAAATTTTTAAATGGGCTGAAAAATAACGTGTACGTTGGAAATGACTAAAAATTGAGGGTTCACCATGTTAAGAGCTTCGAATAATAGCCAAATCAAGTTAAAAAATATTTCATAACACGCTAAAACAATATCGTTTAAAATTGATTTTTAAATACATTTGACAATTATTTATTGGGGTTACGATGATAAAACATGTCTTTTTAGCCATTTCCAACATGCATGTCGAATACTAATCGATTTGAAAATTTTTGAAATTTTCAGGTCAAAATGGCTCATTTCAATAGGTGTTGCATTCGAAACCGATAAATTTTGAGTTGAAAATTGAAATTTTTTAAATGGGGTGATAACTGACGTACATATTGGAAATGACTAAAAATTGAGGGATCACCATGTTAAGCCCTTCAAATAATATCCAAATCAAGTTAAAAAATATTTCATAACACGCTAAAACAATATCGTCTAAAATTAATTTTAAATACATTTGACCATTATTTATAGGGGTTACGATGATAAAACATATCTTTTAAGCCATTTCCAACATGCATGTCGAATAGTAATCGATCTGAAATTTTTTGAAATTTTCATTTCAAAATGGTTCATTTCAATAGGTGAGCCTTCGAAACCGACAAATTTTGAGTTGAAAATTGAAGTTTTTTAAATGGGCTGATATCTGACGTGCATGTTGGGAATGACTAAAAGTTGAGATTTGACCATGTTAAGCCCTTCAAATAATAGCCAAATCAAGTTCAAAATTATTTCATAACACACTAAAACAATATCTTCTAAAATTGATTTTTAAATACAATTGACCATTATTTATAGGGGTTACCAAGATAAAACTTGACTTTTTAGCCATTTCCAACATCCATGCTGAATATTAATTGATTTGAAAATTTTCAAAATTTTCATGTCAAAATGGCTAATTTCAAAAGGTGTTGCATTCCAAACCGACAAATTTTGAGTTAAAAATTGAAATTTTTTAAATGGGCTGAAAAATAACGTGTACGTTGGAAATGACTAAAAATTGAGGGTTCACCATGTTAAGAGCTTCGAATAATAGCCAAATCAAGTTAAAAAATATTTCATAACACGCTAAAACAATATCGTTTAAAATTGATTTTTAAATACATTTGACAATTATTTATTGGGGTTACGATGATAAAACTTGTCTTTTTACCCATTTCCAACATGCATGTCGAATAGTAATCGATTTGAAATTTTTTGAAATTTTCATTTCAAAATGGTTCATTTCAATAGGTGTTGCCTTCGAAACCGACAAATTTTGAGTTGAAAATTGAAGTTTTTTAAATGGGCCGATATCGACGTGCATGTTGGGAATGACTAAAAGTTGAGATTTCACCATGTTAAGTCCTTCAAATAATAGCCAAATCAAGTTCAAAATTATTTCATCACACACTCAAACAATATCATCTAAAATTGATTTTTAAATACAATTGACCATTATTTATAGGGGTTACCATGATAAAACATGACTTTTTAGCCATTTCCAACATCCATGCTGAATATTAATTGATTTGAAAATTTTCAAAATTTTCATGTCAAAATGGCTCATTTCAAAAGGTGTTGCATTCGAAACCGACAAATTTTGAGTTCAAAATTCAAAATTTTTAAATGGGCTGATAAATAACGTGTACGTTGGAAATGACTAAAAATTGAGGGTTCACCATGTTGAGACCTTCGAATAATAGCCAAATCAAGTTAAAATATATTTCATAACACGCTAAAACAATATCGTTTAAAATTGATTTTTAAATACATTTGACAATTATTTATTGGGGTTACGATGATAAAACATGTCTTTTTAGCCATTTCCAACATGCATGTCGAATACTAATCGATTTGAAATTTTTTGAAATTTTCATTTCAAAATGGTTCATTTCAATAGGTGAGCCTTCGAAACCGACAAATTTTGAGTTGAAAATTGAAGTTTTTTAAATGGGCTGATATCTGACGTGCATGTTGGGAATGACTAAAAGTTGAGATTTGACCATGTTAAGCCCTTCAAATAATAGCCAAATCAAGTTCAAAATTATTTCATAACACACTAAAACAATATCTTCTAAAATTTATTTTTAAATACAATTGACCATTATTTATAGGGGTTACCAAGATAAAACTTGACTTTTTAGCCATTTCCAACATCCATGCTGAATATTAATTGATTTGAAAATTTTCAAAATTTTCATGTCAAAATGGCTAATTTCAAAAGGTGTTGCATTCCAAACCGACAAATTTTGAGTTCAAAATTGAAAATTTTTAAATGGGCTGAAAAATAACGTGTACGTTGGAAATGACTAAAAATTGAGGGTTCACCATGTTAAGAGCTTCGAATAATAGCCAAATCAAGTTAAAAAATATTTCATAACACGCTAAAACAATATCGTTTAAAATTGATTTTTAAATACATTTGACAATTATTTATTGGGGTTACGATGATAAAACTTGTCTTTTTAGCCATTTCCAACATGCATGTCGAATAGTAATCGATTTGAAATTTTTTGAAATTTTCATTTCAAAATGGTTCATTTCAATAGGTGTTGCCTTCGAAACCGACAAATTTTGAGTTGAAAATTGAAGTTTTTTAAATGGGCCGATATCTGACGTGCATGTTGGGAATGACTAAAAGTTGAGATTTCACCATGTTAAGTCTTTCAAATAATAGCCAAATCAAGTTCAAAATTATTTCATCACACACTCAAACAATATCATCTAAAATTGATTTTTAAATACAATTGACCTTTATTTATAGGGGTTACCATGATAAAACATGACTTTTTAGCCATTTCCAACATCCATGCTGAATATTAATTGATTTGAAAATTTTCAAAATTTTCATGTCAAAATGGCTCATTTCAAAAGGTGTTGCATTCGAAACAGACAAATCTTGAGTTCAAAATTGAAAATTTTTAAATAGGCTGAAAAATAACGTGTACGTTGGAAATGACTAAAAATTGAGGGTTCACCATGTTAAGACCTTCGAATAATAACCAAATCAAGTTAAAAAATATTTCATAACACGCTAAAACAATATCGTTTAAAATTGTTTTTGAAATACATTTGACAATTATTTATTGGGGTTACGATCATAAAACATGTCTTTTTAGCCATTTCCAACATGCATGTCGAATAGTAATCGATTTGAAAATTTTTGAAATTTTCAGGTCAAAATGGCTCATTTCAATAGGTGTTGCATTCGAAACCGATAAATTTTGAGTTGAAAATTGAAGTTTTTTAAATGGGCTGATATCTGACGTGCATGTTGGGAATGACTAAAAGTTGAGATTTCACCATGTTAAGTCCTTCAAATAATAGCCAAATCAAGTTCAAAATTATTTCATCACACACTCAAACAATATCATCTAAAATTGATTTTTAAATACAATTGACCATTATTTATAGGGGTTACCATGATAAAACATGACTTTTTAGCCATTTCCAACATCCATGCTGAATATTAATTGATTTTAAAATTTTCAAAATTTTCATGTCAAAATGGCTCATTTCAAAAGGTGTTGCATTCGAAACCGACAAATTTTGAGTTCAAAATTCAAAATTTTTAAATGGGCTGATAACTAGCGTGTACGTTTGAAATGACTAAAAATTGAGGGTTCACCATGTTGAGACCTTCGAATAATAGCCAAATCAAGTTAAAATATATTTCATAACACGCTAAAACAATATCGTTTAAAATTGATTTTTAAATACATTTGACAATTATTTATTGGGGTTACGATGATAAAACATGTCTTTTTAGCCATTTCCAACATGCATGTCGAATAGTAATCGATTTGAAAATTTTTGAAATTTTCAGGTCAAAATGGCTCATTTCAATAGTTGTTGCATTCGAAACCGATAAATTTTGAGTTGAAAATTGAAATTTTTTAAATTTGGTGATAACTGACGTACATATTTGAAATGACTAAAAATTGAGGGTTCACCATGTTAAGCCCTTCAAATAATATCCAAATCAAGTTAAAAAATATTTCATAACAAGCTAAAACAATATCGTCTAAAATTAATTTTTAAATACATTTGCCCATTATTTATAGGGGTTACGATGATAAAACATATCTTTTAAGCCATTTCCAACATGCATGTCGAATAGTAATCGATTTGAAATTTTTTGAAATTTTCATTTCAAAATGGTTCATTTCAATAGGTGTTGCCTTCGAAACCGACAAATTTTGAGTTGAAAATTGAAGTTTTTTAAATGGGCTGATATCTGACGTGCATGTTGGGAATGACTAAAAGTTGAGATTTCACCATGTGAAGTCCTTCAAATAATAGCCAAATCAAGTTCAAAATTATTTCATCACACACTCAAACAATATCATCTAAAATTGATTTTTAAATACAATTGACCATTATTTATAGGGGTTACCATGATAAAACATGACTTTTTAGCCATTTCCAACATCCATGCTGAATATTAATTGATTTTAAAATTTTCAAAATTTTCATGTCAAAATGGCTCATTTCAAAAGGTGTTGCATTCGAAACCGACAAATTTTGAGTTCAAAATTCAAAATTTTTAAATGGGCTGATAACTAACGTGTACGTTTGAAATGACTAAAAATTGAGGGTTCACCATGTTGAGACCTTCGAATAATAGCCAAATCAAGTTTAAATATATTTCATAACACGCTAAAACAATATCGTTTAAAATTGATTTTTAAATACATTTGACAATTATTTATTGGGGTTACGATGATAAAACATGTCTTTTTAGCCATTTCCAACATGCATGTCGAATAGTAATCGATTTGAAAATTTTTGAAATTTTCAGGTCAAAATGGCTCATTTCAATAGGTGTTGCATTCGAAACCGATAAATTTTGAGTTGAAAATTGAAATTTTTTAAATGGGGTGATAATCGACGTACATGTTGGAAATGACTAAAAATTGAGGGATCACCATGTTAAGCCCTTCAAATAATATCCAAATCAAGTTAAAAAATATTTCATAACACGCTAAAACAATATCGTCTAAAATTAATTTTTAAATACATTTGACCATTATTTATAGGGGTTACGATGATAAAACATATCTTTTAAGCCATTTCCAACATGCATGTCGAATAGTAATCGATTTGAAATTTTTTGAAATTTTCATTTCAAAATGGTTCATTTCAATAGGTGTTGCCTTCGAAACCGACAAATTTTGAGTTGAAAATTGAAGTTTTTTTAATGGGCTGATATCTGACGTGCATGTTGGGAATGACTAAAAGTTGAGATTTGACCATGTTAAGCCCTTCAAATAATAGCCAAATCATGTTCAAAATTATTTCATAACACACTAAAACAATATCTTCTAAAATTGATTTTTAAATACAATTGACCATTATTTATAGGGGTTACCAAGATAAAACTTGACTTTTTAGCCATTTCCAACATCCATGCTGAATATTAATTGATTTGAAAATTTTCAAAATTTTCATGTCAAAATGGCTCATTTCAAAAGGTGTTGCATTCCAAACCGACAAATTTTGAGTTAAAAATTGAAAATTTTTAAATGGGCTGAAAAATAACGTGTACGTTTGAAATGACTAAAAATTGAGGGTTCACCATGTTAAGACCTTCGAATAATAACCAAATCAAGTTAAAAAATATTTCATAACACGCTAAAACAATATCGTTTAAAATTGATTTTTAAATACATTTGACCATTATTTATTGGGGTTACGATGATAAAACATGTCTTTTTAGCCATTTCCAACATGCATGTCGAATAGTAATCGATTTGAAAAATTTTGAAATTTTCAGTCAAAATGGGTCATTTAAATAGGTTTTGCATTCGAAACGGATAAATTTTGAGTTGAAAATTGAAATTTTTTAAATGGGGTGATAAGCGACGTACATGTTGGAAATGACTAAAAATTGAGGGTTCACCATGTTAAGCCCTTCAAATAATATCCAAATTAAGTTAAAAAATATTTCATAGCACGCTAAAACAATATCGTCTAAAATTGATTTTTAAATTCATTTGACCATTATTTATAGGGGTTACGATGATAAAACATGTCTTTTAAGCCATTTCCAACATGCATGTCGAATAGTAATCGATTTGAAATTTTTTGAAATTTTCATGTCAAAATGGTTCATTTCAATAGGTGTTGCCTTCGAAACCGACAAATTTTGAGTTGAAAATTTAAGTTTTTTAAATGGGCTGATATCTGACGTGCATGTTGGGAATGACTAAAAGTTGAGATTTTACCATGTTAAGCCCTTCAAATAATAGCCAAATCAAGTTCAAAATTATTTCATAACACACTAAAACAATATCTTCTAAAATTGATTTTTAAATACAATTGACCATTATTTTTAGGGGTTACCATGATAAAACTTGACTTTTTAGCCATTTCCAACATCCATGCTGAATATTAATTGATTTGAAAATTTCAAAATTTTCATGTCAAAATGGCTCATTTCAAAAGGTGTTGCATTCGAAACAGAAAAATTTTGAGTTGAAAATTGAAAATTTTTAAATCGGTCGATAAATAACGTGTACGTTGGAAATGACTAAAAATTGAGGGTTCACCATGTTAAGCCCTTCGAATAATATCCAAATCAAGTTAAAAAATATTTCATAACACGCTAAAACAATATCGTCTAAAATTGATTTTTAAATACATTTGACCATTATTTATAGGGGTTACGATGATAAAACATGTCTTTTAAGCCTTTGCCAACATGCATGTCGAATAGTAATCGATTTGAAATTGTTTGAAATTTTCATGTCAAAATGGTTCATTTCAATAGGTGTTGCTTTCGAAACCAACAAATTTCGAGTCGAAAAATTGAAGTTTTTTAAATGGGCCGATATCGACTTGCATGTTGGGAATGACTAAAAGTTGAGATTTGACCATGTTAAGCCCTTCAAATAATAGCCAAATCAAGTTCAAAATTATTTCATAACACACTAAAACAATATCTTCTAAAATTGATTTTTAAATACAATTGACCATTATTTATAGGGGTTACCATGATAAAACTTGACTTTTTATCCATTTCCAACATCCATGCTGAATATTAATTGATTTGAAAATTTTCAAAATTTTCATGTCAAAATGGCTCATTTCAAAAGGTGTTGCATTCGAAACCGACAAATTTTGAGTTCAAAATTCAAAATTTTTAAATGGGCTGATAAATAACGTGTACGTTGGAAATGACTAAAAATTGAGGGTTCACCATGTTGAGACCTTCGAATAATAGCCAAATCAAGTTAAAATATATTTCATAACACGCTAAAACAATATCGTTTAAAATTGATTTTTAAATACATTTGACAATTATTTATTGGGGTTACGATGATAAAACATGTCTTTTTAGCCATTTCCAACATGCATGTCGAATACTAATCGATTTGAAAATTTTTGAAATTTTCAAGTCAAAATGGCTCATTTCAATAGGTGTTGCATTCGAAACCGATAAATTTTGAGTTGAAAATTGAAATTTTTTAAATGGGGTGATAAGCGACGTACATATTGGAAATGACTAAAAATTGAGGGATCACCATGTTAAGCCCTTCAAATAATATCCAAATCAAGTTAAAAAATATTTCATAACACGCTAAAACAATATCGTCTAAAATTAAATTTTAAATACATTTGACCATTATTTATAGGGGTTACGATGATAAAACATATCTTTTAAGCCATTTCCAACATGCATGTCGAATAGTAATCGATTTGAAATTTTTTTAAATTTTCATTTCAAAATGGCTCATTTCAATAGGTGTTGCATTCGAAACCGATAAATTTTGAGTTGAAAATTGAAATTTTTTAAATTTGGTGATAACTGACGTACATATTTGAAATGACTAAAAATTGAGGGTTCACCATGTTAAGCCCTTCAAATAATATCCAAATCAAGTTAAAAAATATTTCATAACAAGCTAAAACAATATCGTCTAAAATTAATTTTTAAATACATTTGCCCATTATTTATAGGGGTTACGATGATAAAACATGTCTTTTAAGCCTTTGCCAACATGCATGTCGAATAGTAATCGATTTGAAATTGTTTGAAATTTTCATGTCAAAATGGTTCATTTCAATAGGTGTTGCTTTCGAAACCAACAAATTTCGAGTCGAAAAATTGAAGTTTTTTAAATGGGCTGATATCTGACTTGCATGTTGGGAATGACTAAAAGTTGAGATTTGACCATGTTAAGCCCTTCAAATAATAGCCAAATCAAGTTCAAAATTATTTCATAACACACTAAAACAATATCTTCTAAAATTGATTTTTAAATACAATTGACCATTATTTATAGGGGTTACCATGATAAAACTTGACTTTTTATCCATTTCCAACATCCATGCTGAATATTAATTGATTTGAAAATTTTCAAAATTTTCATGTCAAAATGGCTCATTTCAAAAGGTGTTGCATTCGAAACCGACAAATTTTGAGTTCAAAATTCAAAATTTTTAAATGGGCCGATAAATAACGTGTACGTTGGAAATGACTAAAAATTGAGGGTTCACCATGTTGAGACCTTCGAATAATAGCCAAATCAAGTTAAAATATATTTCATAACACGCTAAAACAATATCGTTTAAAATTGATTTTTAAATACATTTGACAATTATTTATTGGGGTTACGATGATAAAACATGTCTTTTTAGCCATTTCCAACATGCATGTCGAATACTAATCGATTTGAAAATTTTTCAAATTTTCAGGTCAAAATGGCTCATTTCAATAGGTGTTGCATTCGAAACCGATAAATTTTGAGTTGAAAATTGAAATTTTTTAAATGGGGTGATAACTGACGTACATGTTGGAAATGACTAAAAATTGAGGGATCACCATGTTAAGCCCTTCAAATAATATCCAAATCAAGTTAAAAAATATTTCATAACACGCTAAAACAATATCGTCTAAAATTAATTTTTAAATACATTTGACCATTATTTATAGGGGTTACGATGATAAAACATATCTTTTAAGCCATTTCCAACATGCATGTCGAATAGTAATCGATTTGAAATTTTTTGAAATTTTCATTTCAAAATGGTTCATTTCAATAGGTGTTGCCTTCGAAACCGACAAATTTTGAGTTGAAAATTGAAGTTTTTTTAATGGGGCCGATATCGACGTGCATGTTGGGAATGACTAAAAGTTGAGATTTGACCATGTTAAGCCCTTCAAATAATAGCCAAATCATGTTCAAAATTATTTCATAACACACTAAAACAATATCTTCTAAAATTGATTTTTAAATACAATTGACCATTATTTATAGGGGTTACCAAGATAAAACTTGACTTTTTAGCCATTTCCAACATCCATGCTGAATATTAATTGATTTGAAAATTTTCAAAATTTTCATGTCAAAATGGCTCATTTCAAAAGGTGTTGCATTCCAAACCGACAAATTTTGAGTTAAAAATTGAAAATTTTTAAATGGGCTGAAAAATAACGTGTACGTTTGAAATGACTAAAAATTGAGGGTTCACCATGTTAAGACCTTCGAATAATAACCAAATCAAGTTAAAAAATATTTCATAACACGCTAAAACAATATCGTTTAAAATTGATTTTTAAATACATTTGACCATTATTTATTGGGGTTACGATGATAAAACATGTCTTTTTAGCCATTTCCAACATGCATGTCGAATAGTAATCGATTTGAAAAATTTTGAAATTTTCAGGTCAAAATGGGTCATTTAAATAGGTTTTGCATTCGAAACAGATAAATTTTGAGTTGAAAATTGAAAATTTTTAAATGGGGTGATAACTGACGTACATGTTGGAAATGACTAAAAATTGAGGGTTCACCATGTTAAGAGCTTCGAATAATAGCCAAATCAAGTTAAAAAATATTTCATAGCACGCTAAAACAATATCGTCTAAAATTGATTTTTAAATTCATTTGACCATTATTTATAGGGGTTACGATGATAAAACATGTCTTTTTAGCCATTTCCAACATGCATGTCGAATAGTAATCGATTTGAAATTTTTTGAAATTTTCATGTCAAAATGGTTCATTTCAATAGGTGTTGCCTTCGAAACCGACAAATTTTGAGTTGAAAATTTAAGTTTTTTAAATGGGCTGATATCTGACGTGCATGTTGGGAATGACTAAAAGTTGAGATTTTACCATGTTAAGCCCTTCAAATAATAGCCAAATCAAGTTCAAAATTATTTCATAACACACTAAAACAATATCTTCTAAAATTGATTTTTAAATACAATTGACCATTATTTTTAGGGGTTACCATGATAAAACTTGACTTTTTATCCATTTCCAACATCCATGCTGAATATTAATTGATTTGAAAATTTTCAAAATTTTCATGTCAAAATGGCTCATTTCAAAAGGTGTTGCATTCGAAACCGACAAATTTTGAGTTCAAAATTGAAAATTTTTAAATCGGCTGATAAATAACGTGTACGTTTGAAATGACTAAAAATTGAGGGTTCACCATGTTAAGCCCTTCGAATAATATCCAAATCAAGTTAAAAAATATTTCATAACACGCTAAAACAATATCGTCTAAAATTGATTTTTAAATACATTTGACCATTATTTATAGGGGTTACGATGATAAAACATGTCTTTTAAGCCTTTGCCAACAAGCATGTCGAATAGTAATCGATTTGAAATTGTTTGAAATTTTCATGTCAAAATGGTTCATTTCAATAGGTGTTGCCTTCGAAACCGAGAAATTTTGAGTTGAAAATTGAAGTTTTTTAAATGGGCTGATATCTGACTTGCATGTTGGGAATGACTAAAAGTTGAGATTTGACCATGTTAAGCCCTTCAAATAATATCCAAATCAAGTTCAAAATTATTTCATAACACACTAAAACAATATCTTCTAAAATTGATTTTTAAATACAATTGACCATTATTTATAGAGGTTACCATGATAAAACTTGACATTTTATCCATTTCCAACATCCATGCTGAATATTAATTGATTTGAAAATTTTCAAAATTTTCATGTCAAAATGGCTCATTTCAAAAGGTGTTGCATTCGAAACCGACAAATTTTGAGTTGAAAATTGAAAATTTTTAAATCGGCTGATAAATAACGTGTACGTTTGAAATGACTAAAAATTGAGGGTTCACCATGTTAAGCCCTTCGAATAATATCCAAATCAAGTTAAAAAATATTTCATAACACGCTAAAACAATATCGTCTAAAATTGATTTTTAAATACATTTGACCATTATTTATAGGGGTTACGATGATAAAACATGTCTTTTAAGCCTTTGCCAACAAGCATGTCGAATAGTAATCGATTTGAAATTGTTTGAAATTTTCATGTCAAAATGGTTCATTTCAATAGGTGTTGCCTTCGAAACCGAGAAATTTTGAGTTGAAAATTGAAGTTTTTTAAATGGGCTGATATCTGACTTGCATGTTGGGAATGACTAAAAGTTGAGATTTGACCATGTTAAGCCCTTCAAATAATAGCCAAATCAAGTTCAAAATTATTTCATAACACACTAAAACAATATCTTCTAAAATTGATTTTTAAATACAATTGACCATTATTTATAGGGGTTACCATGATAAAACTTGACTTTTTATCCATTTCCAACATCCATGCTGAATATTAATTGATTTGAAAATTTTCAAAATTTGCATGTCAAAATGGCTCATTTCAAAAGGTGTTGCATTCGAAACCGACAAATTTTGAGTTCAAAATTCAAAATTTTTAAATGGCCGGTAAATAACGTGTACGTTGGAAATGACTAAAAATTGAGGGTTCACCATGTTGAGACCTTCGAATAATAGCCAAATCAAGTTAAAATATATTTCATAACACGCTAAAACAATATCGTTTAAAATTGATTTTTAAATACATTTGACATTTATTTATTGGGGTTACGATGATAAAACATGTCTTTTTAGCCATTTCCAACATGCATGTCGAATACTAATCGATTTGAAAATTTTTGAAATTTTTAGGTCAAAATGGCTCATTTCAATAGGTGTTGCATTCGAAACCGATAAATTTTGAGTTGAAAATTGAAATTTTTTAAATGGGGTGATAACTGACGTACATATTGGAAATGACTAAAAATTGAGGGATCACCATGTTAAGCCCTTCAAATAATATCCAAATCAAGTTAAAAAATATTTCATAACACGCTAAAACAATATCGTCTAAAATTAATTTTTAAATACATTTGACCATTATTTATAGGGGTTACGATGATAAAACATATCTTTTAAGCCATTTCCAACATGCATGTCGAATAGTAATCGATTTGAAATTTTTTTAAATTTTCATTTCAAAATGGTTCATTTCAATAGGTGAGCCTTCGAAACCGACAAATTTTGAGTTGAAAATTGAAGTTTTTTAAATGGGCCGATATCTGACGTGCATGTTGGGAATGACTAAAAGTTGAGATTTGACCATGTTAAGCCCTTCAAATAATAGCCAAATCAAGTTCAAAATTATTTCATAACACACTAAAACAATATCTTCTAAAATTGATTTTTAAATACAATTGACCATTATTTATAGGGGTTACCAAGATAAAACTTGACTTTTTAGCCATTTTCAACATCCATGCTGAATATTAATTGATTTGAAAATTTTCAAAATTTTCATGTCAAAATGGCTAATTTCAAAAGGTGTTGCATTCCAAACCGACAAATTTTGAGTTCAAAATTGAAAATTTTTAAATGGGCTGAAAAATAACGTGTACGTTGGAAATGACTAAAAATTGAGGGTTCACCATGTTAAGAGCTTCGAATAATAGCCAAATCAAGTTAAAAAATATTTCATAACACGCTAAAACAATATCGTTTAAAATTGATTTTTAAATACATTTGACAATTATTTATTGGGGTTACGATGATAAAACATGTCTTTTTAGCCATTTCCAACATGCATGTCGAATAATAATCGATTTGAAATTTTTTGAAATTTTCATTTCAAAATGGTTCATTTCAATAGGTGTTGCCTTCGAAACCGACAAATTTTGAGTTGAAATTGAAGTTTTTTAAATGGGCTGATATCTGACGTGCATGTTGGGAATGACTAAAAGTTGAGATTTGACCATGTTAAGCCCTTCAAATAATAGCCAAATCAAGTTCAAAATTATTTCATAACACACTAAAACAATATCTTCTAAAATTGATTTTTAAATACAATTGACCATTATTTATAGGGGTTACCAAGATAAAACTTGACTTTTTAGCCATTTCCAACATCCATGCTGAATATTAATTGATTTGAAAATTTTCAAAATTTTCATGTCAAAATGGCTCATTTGAAAAGGTGTTTCATTCGAAACAGACAAATCTTGAGTTCAAAATTGAAAATTTTTAAATGGGCTGAAAAATAACGTGTACGTTGGAAATGACTAAAAATTGAGGGTTCACCATGTTAAGACCTTCGAATAATAGCCAAATCAAGTTAAAAAATATTTCATAACACGCTAAAACAATATCGTTTAAAATTGATTTTTAAATACATTTGACAATGTTTTATTGGGGTTATGATCATAAAACATGTCTTTTTAGCCATTTCCAACATGCATGTCGAATAGTAATCGATTTGAAAATTTTTGAAATTTTCAGGTCAAAATGGCTCATTTCAATAGGTGTTGCATTCGAAACCGATAAATTTTGAGTTGAAAATTGAAATTTTTTAAATGTGGTGATAACTGACGTACATATTGGAAATGACTAAAAATTGAGGGATCACCATGTTAAGCCCTTCAAATAATATCCAAATCAAGTTAAAAAATATTTCATAACACGCTAAAACAATATCGTCTAAAATTAAATTTTAAATACATTTGACCATTATTTATAGGGGTTACGATGATAAAACATATCTTTTAAGCCATTTCCAACATGCATGTCGAATAGTAATCGATTTGAATATTTTTTAAATTTTCATTTCGAAATGGTTCATTTCAATAGGTGAGCCTTCGAAACCGACAAATTTTGAGTTGAAAATTGAAGTTTTTTAAATGGGCTGATATCTGACGTGCATGTTGGGAATGACTAAAAGTTGAGATTTCACCATGTTAAGCCCTTCAAATAATAGCCAAATCAAGTTCAAAATTATTTCATAACACACTAAAATAATATCTTCTAAAATTGATTTTTAAATACAATTGACCATTATTTATAGGGGTTACCAAGATAAAACTTGACTTTTTAGCCATTTCCAACATCCATGCTGAATATTAATTGATTTGAAAATTTTCAAAATTTTCATGTCAAAATGGCTAATTTCAAAAGGTGTTGCATTCGAAACCGATAAATTTTGAGTTGAAAATTGAAATTTTTTAAATGGGGTGATAACTGACGTACATATTGGAAATGACTAAAAATTGAGGGATCACCATGTTAAGCCCTTCAAATAATATCCAAATCAAGTTAAAAAATATTTCATAACACGCTAAAACAATATCGTCTAAAATTAAATTTTAAATACATTTGACCATTATTTATAGGGGTTACGATGATAAAACATATCTTTTAAGCCATTTCCAACATGCATGTCGAATAGTAATCGATTTGAATTTTTTTTAAATTTTCATTTCGAAATGGTTCATTTCAATAGGTGAGCCTTCGAAACCGACAAATTTTGAGTTGAAAATTGAAGTTTTTTAAATGGGCTGATATCTGACGTGCATGTTGGGAATGACTAAAAGTTGAGATTTGACCATGTTAAGCCCTTCAAATAATAGCCAAATCAAGTTCAAAATTATTTCTTAACACACTAAAACAATATCTTCTAAAATTGATTTTTAAATACAATTGACCATTATTTATAGGGGTTACCAAGATAAAACTTGACTTTTTAGCCATTTCCAACATCCATGCTGAATATAATTGATTTGAAAAATTTCAAAATTTTCATGTCAAAATGGCTCATTTCAAAAGGTGTTGCATTCGATACCGACAAATTTTGAGTTCAAAATTGAAAATTTTTAAATGGGGGCCGATAACTAACGTGTACGTTGGAAATGACTAAAAATTGAGGGTTCACAATGTAAGACCTTCGAATAATAACCAAATCAAGTTAAAAAATATTTCATAACACGCTAAAACAATGTCGTTTAAAATTGATTTTTAAATACATTTGACCATTATTTATTGGGGTTACGATGATAAAACATGTCTTTTTAGCCATTTCCAACATGCATGTCGAATAGTAATCGATTTGAAAAATTTTGAAATTTTCAGGTCAAAATGGCTCATTTAAATAGGTTTTGCATTCGAAACAGATAAATTTTGAGTTGAAAATTGAATTTTTTTAAATGGGATGATAACTGACGTACATGTTGGAAATGACTAAAAATTCAGGGTTCACCATGTTAAGCCCTTCAAATAATATCCAAATTAAGTTAAAAAATATTTCATAGCACGCTAAAACAATATCGTCTAAAATTGATTTTTAAATTCATTTGACCATTATTTATAGGGGTGACGATGATAAAACATGTCTTTTAAGCCATTTCCAACATGCATGTCGAATAGTAATCGATTTGAAATTTTTTGAAATTTTCATGTCAAAATGGTTCATTTCAATAGGTGTTGCCTTCGAAACCGACAAATTTTGAGTTGAAAATTGAAGTTTTTTAAATGGGCTGATATCCGACGTGCATGTTGGGAATGACTAAAAGTTGAGATTTCACCATGTTAAGCCCTTCAAATAATAGCCAAATCAAGTTCAAAATTATTTCATAACACACTAAAACAATATCTTCTAAAATTGATTTTTAAATACAATTGACCATTATTTATAGGGGTTACCATGATAAAACTTGACTTTTTAGCCATTTCCAACATCCATGCTGAATATTAATTGATTTGAAAATTTTCAAAATTTTCATGTCAAAATGGCTCATTTCAAAAGGTGTTGCATTCGAAACCGACAAATTTTGAGTTGAAAATTGAAAATTTTTAAATCGGCTGATAAATAACGTGTACGTTTGAAATGACTAAAAATTGAGGGTTCACCATGTAAGACCTTCGAATAATAACCAAATGAAGTTAAAAAATATTTCATAGCACGCTAAAACAATGTCGTTTAAAATTGATTTTTAAATACATTTGACCATTATTTATAGGGGTTACGATGATAAAACATGTCTTTTAAGCCTTTGCCAACAAGCATGTCGAATAGTAATCGATTTGAAATTGTTTGAAATTTTCATGTCAAAATGGTTCATTTCAATAGGTGTTGCCTTCGAAACCGACAAATTTTGAGTTGAAAATTGAAGTTTTTTAAATGGGCCGATATCTGACTTGCATGTTGGGAATGACTAAAAGTTGAGATTTGACCATGTTAAGCCCTTCAAATAATAGCCAAATCAAGTTCAAAATTATTTCATAACACACTAAAACAATATCTTCTAAAATTGATTTTTAAATACAATTGACCATTATTTATAGGGGTTACCAAGATAAAACTTGACTTTTTAGCCATTTCCAACATCCATGCTGAATATTAATTGATTTGAAAATTTTCAAAATTTTCATGTCAAAATGGCTAATTTCAAAAGGTGTTGCATTCCAAACCGACAAATTTTGAGTTCAAAATTGAAAATTTTTAAATGGGCTGAAAAATAACGTGTACGTTGGAAATGACTAAAAATTGAGGGTTCACCATGTTAAGAGCTTCGAATAATAGCCAAATCAAGTTAAAAAATATTTCATAACACGCTAAAACAATATCGTTTAAAATTGATTTTTAAATACATTTGACAATTATTTATTGGGGTTACGATGATAAAACATGTCTTTTTAGCCATTTCCAACATGCATGTCGAATAGTAATCGATTTGAAATTTTTTGAAATTTTCATTTCAAAATGGTTCATTTCAATAGGTGTTGCCTTCGAAACCGACAAATTTTTAGTTGAAATTGAAGTTTTTTAAATGGGCTGATATCTGACGTGCATGTTGGGAATGACTAAAAGTTGAGATTTCACCATGTTAAGCCCTTCAAATAATAGCCAAATCAAGTTCAAAATTATTTCATAACACACTAAAACAATATCTTCTAAAATTGATTTTTAAATACAATTGACCATTATTTATAGGGGTTACCATGATAAAACTTGACTTTTTAGCCATTTCCAACATCCATGTGAATATTAATTGATTTGAAAATTTTCAAAATTTTCATGTCAAAATGGCTCATTTCAAAAGGTGTTGCATTCGAAACCGACAAATTTTGAGTTGAAAATTGAAAATTTTTAAATCGGCTGATAAATAACGTGTACGTTTGAAATGACTAAAAATTGAGGGTTCACCATGTAAGACCTTCGAATAATAACCAAATGAAGTTAAAAAATATTTCATAGCACGCTAAAACAATGTCGTTTAAAATTGATTTTTAAATACATTTGACCATTATTTATAGGGGTTACGATGATAAAACATGTCTTTTAAGCCTTTGCCAACAAGCATGTCGAATAGTAATCGATTTGAAATTGTTTGAAATTTTCATGTCAAAATGGTTCATTTCAATAGGTGTTGCCTTCGAAACCGACAAATTTTGAGTTGAAAATTGAAGTTTTTTAAATGGGCTGATATCTGACTTGCATGTTGGGAATGACTAAAAGTTGAGATTTGACCATGTTAAGCCCTTCAAATAATAGCCAAATCAAGTTCAAAATTATTTCATAACACACTAAAACAATATCTTCTAAAATTGATTTTTAAATACAATTGACCATTATTTATAGGGGTTACCAAGATAAAACTTGACTTTTTAGCCATTTCCAACATCCATGCTGAATATTAATTGATTTGAAAATTTTCAAAATTTTCATGTCAAAATGGCTAATTTCAAAAGGTGTTGCATTCCAAACCGACAAATTTTGAGTTCAAAATTGAAAATTTTTAAATGGGCTGAAAAATAACGTGTACGTTGGAAATGACTAAAAATTGAGGGTTCACCATGTTAAGAGCTTCGAATAATAGCCAAATCAAGTTAAAAAATATTTCATAACACGCTAAAACAATATCGTTTAAAATTGATTTTTAAATACATTTGACAATTATTTATTGGGGTTACGATGATAAAACATGTCTTTTTAGCCATTTCCAACATGCATGTCGAATAGTAATCGATTTGAAATTTTTTGAAATTTTCATTTCAAAATGGTTCATTTCAATAGGTGTTGCCTTCGAAACCGACAAATTTTTAGTTGAAATTGAAGTTTTTTAAATGGGGCGATATCGACGTGCATGTTGGGAATGACTAAAAGTTGAGATTTCACCATGTTAAGCCCTTCAAATAATAGCCAAATCAAGTTCAAAATTATTTCATAACACACTAAAACAATATCTTCTAAAATTGATTTTTAAATACAATTGACCATTATTTATAGGGGTTACCATGATAAAACTTGACTTTTTAGCCATTTCCAACATCCATGCTGAATATTAATTGATTTGAAAATTTTCAAAATTTTCATGTCAAAATGGCTCATTTCAAAAGGTGTTGCATTCGAAACCGACAAATTTTGAGTTGAAAATTGAAAATTTTTAAATCGGCTGATAAATAACGTGTACGTTTGAAATGACTAAAAATTGAGGGTTCACCATGTAAGACCTTCGAATAATAACCAAATGAAGTTAAAAAATATTTCATAGCACGCTAAAACAATGTCGTTTAAAATTGATTTTTAAATACATTTGACCATTATTTATAGGGGTTACGATGATAAAACATGTCTTTTAAGCCTTTGCCAACAAGCATGTCGAATAGTAATCGATTTGAAATTGTTTGAAATTTTCATGTCAAAATGGTTCATTTCAATAGGTGTTGCCTTCGAAACCGACAAATTTTGAGTTGAAAATTGAAGTTTTTTAAATGGGCCGATATCGACTTGCATGTTGGGAATGACTAAAAGTTGAGATTTGACCATGTTAAGCCCTTCAAATAATAGCCAAATCAAGTTCAAAATTATTTCATAACACACTAAAACAATATCTTCTAAAATTGATTTTTAAATACAATTGACCATTATTTATAGGGGTTACCAAGATAAAACTTGACTTTTTAGCCATTTCCAACATCCATGTTGAATATTAATTGATTTGAAAATTTTCAAAATTTTCATGTCAAAATGGCTAATTTCAAAAGGTGTTGCATTCCAAACCGACAAATTTTGAGTTCAAAATTGAAAATTTTTAAATGGGCTGAAAAATAACGTGTACGTTGGAAATGACTAAAAATTGAGGGTTCACCATGTTAAGAGCTTCGAATAATAGCCAAATCAAGTTAAAAAATATTTCATAACACGCTAAAACAATATCGTTTAAAATTGATTTTTAAATACATTTGACAATTATTTATTGGGGTTACGATGATAAAACATGTCTTTTTAGCCATTTCCAACATGCATGTCGAATAGTAATCGATTTGAAATTTTTTGAAATTTTCATTTCAAAATGGTTCATTTCAATAGGTGTTGCCTTCGAAACCGACAAATTTTTAGTTGAAATTGAAGTTTTTTAAATGGGGTGATATCGACGTGCATGTTGGGAATGACTAAAAGTTGAGATTTCACCATGTTAAGCCCTTCAAATAATAGCCAAATCAAGTTCAAAATTATTTCATAACACACTAAAACAATATCTTCTAAAATTGATTTTTAAATACAATTGACCATTATTTATAGGGGTTACCATGATAAAACTTGACTTTTTAGCCATTTCCAACATCCATGCTGAATATTAATTGATTTGAAAATTTTCAAAATTTTCATGTCAAAATGGCTCATTTCAAAAGGTGTTGCATTCGAAACCGACAAATTTTGAGTTGAAAATTGAAAATTTTTAAATCGGGCGATAAATAACGTGTACGTTTGAAATGACTAAAAATTGAGGGTTCACCATGTAAGACCTTCGAATAATAACCAAATGAAGTTAAAAAATATTTCATAGCACGCTAAAACAATGTCGTTTAAAATTGATTTTTAAATACATTTGACCATTATTTATAGGGGTTACGATGATAAAACATGTCTTTTAAGCCTTTGCCAACAAGCATGTCGAATAGTAATCGATTTGAAATTGTTTGAAATTTTCATGTCAAAATGGTTCATTTCAATAGGTGTTGCCTTCGAAACCGACAAATTTTGAGTTGAAAATTGAAGTTTTTTAAATGGGGTGATATCGACTTGCATGTTGGGAATGACTAAAAGTTGAGATTTGACCATGTTAAGCCCTTCAAATAATAGCCAAATCAAGTTCAAAATTATTTCATAACACACTAAAACAATATCTTCTAAAATTGATTTTTAAATACAATTGACCATTATTTATAGGGGTTACCAAGATAAAACTTGACTTTTTAGCCATTTCCAACATCCATGCTGAATATTAATTGATTTGAAAATTTTCAAAATTTTCATGTCAAAATGGCTAATTTCAAAAGGTGTTGCATTCCAAACCGACAAATTTTGAGTTCAAAATTGAAAATTTTTAAATGGGCTGAAAAATAACGTGTACGTTGGAAATGACTAAAAATTGAGGGTTCACCATGTTAAGAGCTTCGAATAATAGCCAAATCAAGTTAAAAAATATTTCATAACACGCTAAAACAATATCGTTTAAAATTGATTTTTAAATACATTTGACAATTATTTATTGGGGTTACGATGATAAAACATGTCTTTTTAGCCATTTCCAACATGCATGTCGAATAGTAATCGATTTGAAATTTTTTGAAATTTTCATTTCAAAATGGTTCATTTCAATAGGTGTTGCCTTCGAAACCGACAAATTTTTAGTTGAAAATTGAAGTTTTTTAAATGGGCCGATATCTGACGTGCATGTTGGGAATGACTAAAAGTTGAGATTTGACCATGTTAAGCCCTTCAAATAATAGCCAAATCAAGTTCAAAATTATTTCATAACACACTAAAACAATATCTTCTAAAATTGATTTTTAAATACAATTGACCATTATTTATAGGGGTTACCAAGATAAAATTTGACTTTTTAGCCATTTCCAACATCCATGCTGAATATAATTGATTTGAAAAATTTCAAAATTTTCATGTCAAAATGGCTCATTTCAAAAGGTGTTGCATTCGAAACCGACAAATTTTGAGTTGAAAATTGAAAATTTTTAAATCGGCTGATAAATAACGTGTACGTTTGAAATGACTAAAAATTGAGGGTTCACCATGTAAGACCTTCGAATAATAACCAAATGAAGTTAAAAAATATTTCATAGCACGCTAAAACAATGTCGTTTAAAATTGATTTTTAAATACATTTGACCATTATTTATAGGGGTTACGATGATAAAACATGTCTTTTAAGCCTTTGCCAACAAGCATATCGAATAGTAATCGATTTGAAATTGTTTGAAATTTTCATGTCAAAATGGTTCATTTCAATAGGTGTTGCCTTCGAAACCGACAAATTTTGAGTTGAAAATTGAAGTTTTTTAAATGGGGTGATATCGACTTGCATGTTGGGAATGACTAAAAGTTGAGATTTGACCATGTTAAGCCCTTCAAATAATAGCCAAATCAAGTTCAAAATTATTTCATAACACACTAAAACAATATCTTCTAAAATTGATTTTTAAATACAATTGACCATTATTTATAGGGGTTACCAAGATAAAACTTGACTTTTTAGCCATTTCCAACATCCATGCTGAATATTAATTGATTTGAAAATTTTCAAAATTTTCATGTCAAAATGGCTAATTTCAAAAGGTGTTGCATTCCAAACCGACAAATTTTGAGTTCAAAATTGAAAATTTTTAAATGGGCTGAAAAATAACGTGTACGTTGGAAATGACTAAAAATTGAGGGTTCACCATGTTAAGAGCTTCGAATAATAGCCAAATCAAGTTAAAAAATATTTCATAACACGCTAAAACAATATCGTTTAAAATTGATTTTTAAATACATTTGACAATTATTTATTGGGGTTACGATGATAAAACATGTCTTTTTAGCCATTTCCAACATGCATGTCGAATAGTAATCGATTTGAAATTTTTTGAAATTTTCATTTCAAAATGGTTCATTTCAATAGGTGTTGCCTTCGAAACCGACAAATTTTTAGTTGAAATTGAAGTTTTTTAAATGGGCTGATATCTGACGTGCATGTTGGGAATGACTAAAAGTTGAGATTTGACCATGTTAAGCCCTTCAAATAATAGCCAAATCAAGTTCAAAATTATTTCATAACACACTAAAACAATATCTTCTAAAATTGATTTTTAAATACAATTGACCATTATTTATAGGGGTTACCAAGATAAAATTTGACTTTTTAGCCATTTCCAACATCCATGCTGAATATAATTGATTTGAAAAATTTCAAAATTTTCATGTCAAAATGGCTCATTTCAAAAGGTGTTGCATTCGATACCGACAAATTTTGAGTTCAAAATTGAAAATTTTTAAATGGGGCTGATAACTAACGTGTACGTTGGAAATGACTAAAAATTGAGGGTTCACCATGTAAGACCTTCGAATAATAACCAAATCAAGTTAAAAAATATTTCATAACACGCTAAAACAATGTCGTTTAAAATTGATTTTTAAATACATTTGACCATTATTTATTGGGGTTACGATGATAAAACATGTCTTTTTAGCCATTTCCAACATGCATGTCGAATAGTAATCGATTTGAAAAATTTTGAAATTTTCAGGTCAAAATGGCTCATTTAAATAGGTTTTGCATT
Source organism: Linum usitatissimum (assembly GCA_030674075.2). NCBI lineage: Eukaryota > Viridiplantae > Streptophyta > Magnoliopsida > Malpighiales > Linaceae > Linum > Linum usitatissimum. Next base: position 50,731 of record JAUJYP020000332.1, read on the forward strand.
CGAAACAGATAAATTTTGAGTTGAAAATTGAAATTTTTTAAATGGGGTGATAACTGACGTATATGTTGGAAATGACTAAAAATTGAGGGTTCACCATGTTAAGCCCTTCAAATAATATCCAAATTAAGTTAAAAAATATTTCATAGCACGCTAAAACAATATCGTCTAAAATTGATTTTTAAATTCATTTGACCATTATTTATAGGGGTGACGATGATAAAACATGTCTTTTAAGCCATTTCCAACATGCATGTCGAATAGTAATCGATTTGAAATTTTTTGAAATTTTCATGTCAAAATGGTTCATTTCAATAGGTGTTGCCTTCGAAACCGACAAATTTTGAGTTGAAAATTGAAGTTTTTTAAATGGGCTGATATCGACGTGCATGTTGGGAATGACTAAAAGTTGAGATTTCACCATGTTAAGCCCTTCAAATAATAGCCAAATCAAGTTCAAAATTATTTCATAACACACTAAAACAATATCTTCTAAAATTGATTTTTAAATACAATTGACCATTATTTATAGGGGTTACCATGATAAAACTTGACTTTTTAGCCATTTCCAACATCCATGCTGAATATTAATTGATTTGAAAATTTTCAAAATTTTCATGTCAAAATGGCTCATTTCAAAAGGTGTTGCATTCGAAACCGACAAATTTTGAGTTGAAAATTGAAAATTTTTAAATCGGCTGATAAATAACGTGTACGTTTGAAATGACTAAAAATTGAGGGTTCACCATGTAAGACCTTCGAATAATAACCAAATCAAGTTAAAAAATATTTCATAGCACGCTAAAACAATGTCGTTTAAAATTGATTTTTAAATACATTTGACCATTATTTATAGGGGTTACGATGATAAAACATGTCTTTTAAGCCTTTGCCAACAAGCATGTCGAATAGTAATCGATTTGAAATTGTTTGAAATTTTCATGTCAAAATGGTTCATTTCAATAGGTGTTGCCTTCGAAACCGACAAATTTTGAGTTGAAAATTGAAGTTTTTTAAATGGGCTGATATCTGACTTGCATGTTGGGAATGACTAAAAGTTGAGATTTGACCATGTTAAGCCCTTCAAATAATAGCCAAATCAAGTTCAAAATTATTTCTTAACACACTAAAACAATATTTTCTAAAATTGATTTTTAAATACAATTGACCATTATTTATAGGGGTTACCAAGATAAAACTTGACTTTTTAGCCATTTCCAACATCCATGCTGAATATAATTGATTTGAAAAATTTCAAAATTTTCATGTCAAAATGGCTCATTTCAAAAGGTGTTGCATTCGATACCGACAAATTTTGAGTTCAAAATTGAAAATTTTTAAATGGGCTGATAACTAACGTGTACGTTGGAAATGACTAAAAATTGAGGGTTCACCATGTAAGACCTTCGAATAATAACCAAATCAAGTTAAAAAATATTTCATAACACGCTAAAACAATGTCGTTTAAAATTGATTTTTAAATACATTTGACCATTATTTATTGGGGTTACGATGATAAAACATGTCTTTTTAGCCATTTCCAACATGCATGTCGAATAGTAATCGATTTGAAAATTTTTGAAATTTTCAGGTCAAAATGGCTCATTTAAATAGGTTTTGCATTCGAAACAGATAAATTTTGAGTTGAAAATTGAAATTTTTTAAATGGGATGATAACTGACGTACATGTTGGAAATGACTAAAAATTGAGGGTTCACCATGTTAAGCCCTTCAAATAATATCCAAATTAAGTTAAAAAATATTTCATAGCACGCTAAAACAATATCGTCTAAAATTGATTTTTAAATTCATTTGACCATTATTTATAGGGGTGACGATGATAAAACATGTCTTTTAAGCCATTTCCAACATGCATGTCGAATAGTAATCGATTTGAAATTTTTTGAAATTTTCATGTCAAAATGGTTCATTTCAATAGGTGTTGCCTTCGAAACCGACAAATTTTGAGTTGAAAATTGAAGTTTTTTAAATGGGCTGATATCGACGTGCATGTTGGGAATGACTAAAAGTTGAGATTTCACCATGTTAAGCCCTTCAAATAATAGCCAAATCAAGTTCAAAATTATTTCATAACACACTAAAACAATATCTTCTAAAATTGATTTTTAAATACAATTGACCATTATTTATAGGGGTTACCATGATAAAACTTGACTTTTTAGCCATTTCCAACATCCATGCTGAATATTAATTGATTTGAAAATTTTGAAAATTTTCATGTCAAAATGGCTCATTTCAAAAGGTGTTGCATTCGAAACCGACAAATTTTGAGTTGAAAATTGAAAATTTTTAAATCGGCTGATAAATAACGTGTACGTTTGAAATGACTAAAAATTGAGGGTTCACCATGTTAAGCCCTTCGAATAATATCCAAATCAAGTTAAAAAATATTTCATAACACGCTAAAACAATATCGTCTAAAATTGATTTTTAAATCCATTTGACCATTATTTATAGGGGTTACGATGATAAAACATGTCTTTTAAGCCTTTGCCAACAAGCATGTCGAATAGTAATCGATTTGAAATTGTTTGAAATTTTCATGTCAAAATGGTTCATTTCAATAGGTGTTGCCTTCGAAACCGAGAAATTTTGAGTTGAAAATTGAAGTTTTTTAAATGGGCTGATATCTGACTTGCATGTTGGGAATGACTAAAAGTTGATATTTGACCATGTTAAGCCCTTCAAATAATAGCCAAATCAAGTTCAAAATTATTTCATAACACACTAAAACAATATCTTCTAAAATTGATTTTTAAATACAATTGACCATTATTTATAGGGGTTACCATGATAAAACTTGACTTTTTATCCATTTCCAACATCCATGCTGAATATTAATTGATTTGAAAATTTTCAAAATTTTCATGTCAAAATGGCTCATTTCAAAAGGTGTTGCATTCGAAACCGACAAATTTTGAGTTCAAAATTCAAAATTTTTAAATGGGCTGGTAAATAACGTGTACGTTGGAAATGACTAAAAATTGAGGGTTCACCATGTAAGACCTTCGAATAATAACCAAATCAAGTTAAAAAATATTTCATAACACGCTAAAACAATGTCGTTTAAAATTGATTTTTAAATACATTTGACCATTATTTATTGGGCTTACGATGATAAAACATGTCTTTTTAGCCATTTCCAACACGCATGTCGAATAGTAATCGATTTGAAAAATTTTGAAATTTTCAGGTCAAAATGGCTCATTTAAATAGGTTTTGCATTCGAAACAGATAAATTTTGAGATGAAAATTGAAATTTTTTAAATGGGGTGATAACTGACGTACATGTTGGAAATGACTAAAAATTGAGGGTTCACCATGTTAAGCCCTTCAAATAATATCCAAATTAAGTTAAAAAATATTTCATAGCACGCTAAAACAATATCGTCTAAAATTGATTTTTAAATTCATTTGACCATTATTTATAGGGGTGACGATGATAAAACATGTCTTTTAAGCCATTTCCTACATGCATGTCGAATAGTAATCGATTTGAAATTTTTTGAAATTTTCATGTCAAAATGGTTCATTTCAATAGGTGTTGCCTTCGAAACCGACAAATTTTGAGTTGAAAATTGAAGTTTTTTAAATGGGCTGATATCTGACGTGCATGTTGGGAATGACTAAAAGTTGAGATTTGACCATGTTAAGCCCTTCAAATAATAGCCAAATCAAGTTCAAAATTATTTCATAACACACTAAAACAATATCTTCTAAAATTGATATTTAAATACAATTGACCATTATTTATAGGGGTTACCAAGATAAAACTTGACTTTTTAGCCATTTCCAACATCCATGCCTGAATATTAATTGATTTGAAAATTTTCAAAATTTTCATGTCAAAATGGCTAATTTCAAAAGGTGTTGCATTCCAAACCGACAAATTTTGAGTTCAAAATTGAAAATTTTTAAATGGGCTGAAAAATAACGTGTACGTTGGAAATGACTAAAAATTGAGGGTTCACCATGTTAAGAGCTTCGAATAATAGCCAAATCAAGTTAAAAAATATTTCATAACACGCTAAAACAATATCGTTTAAAATTGATTTTTAAATACATTTGACAATTATTTATTGGGGTTACGATGATAAAACATGTCTTTTTAGCCATTTCCAACATGCATGTCGAATAATAATCGATTTGAAATTTTTTGAAATTTTCATTTCAAAATGGTTCATTTCAATAGGTGTTGCCTTCGAAACCGACAAATTTTGAGTTGAAATTGAAGTTTTTTAAATGGGCTGATATCTGACGTGCATGTTGGGAATGACTAAAAGTTGAGATTTGACCATGTTAAGCCCTTCAAATAATAGCCAAATCAAGTTCAAAATTATTTCATAACACACTAAAACAACATCTTCTAAAATTGATTTTTAAATACAATTGACCATTATTTATAGGGGTTACCAAGATAAAACTTGACTTTTTAGCCATTTCCAACATCCATGCTGAATATTAATTGATTTGAAAATTTTCAAAATTTTCATGTCAAAATGGCTCATTTGAAAAGGTGTTGCATTCGAAACAGACAAATCTTGAGTTCAAAATTGAAAATTTTTAAATGGGCTGAAAAATAACGTGTACGTTGGAAATGACTAAAAATTGAGGGTTCACCATGTTAAGAGCTTCGAATAATAGCCAAATCAAGTTAAAAAATATTTCATAACACGCTAAAACAATATCGTTTAAAATTGATTTTTAAATACATTTGACAATTATTTATTGGGGTTACGATGATAAAACATGTCTTTTTAGCCATTTCCAACATGCATGTCGAATAATAATCGATTTGAAATTTTTTGAAATTTTCATTTCAAAATGGTTCATTTCAATAGGTGTTGCCTTCGAAACCGACAAATTTTGAGTTGAAATTGAAGTTTTTTAAATGGGCTGATATCTGACGTGCATGTTGGGAATGACTAAAAGTTGAGATTTGACCATGTTAAGCCCTTCAAATAATAGCCAAATCAAGTTCAAAATTATTTCATAACACACTAAAACAATATCTTCTAAAATTGATTTTTAAATACAATTGACCATTATTTATAGGGGTTACCAAGATAAAACTTGACTTTTTAGCCATTTCCAACATCCATGCCGAATATTAATTGATTTGAAAATTTTCAAAATTTTCATGTCAAAATGGCTCATTTGAAAAGGTGTTGCATTCGAAACAGACAAATCTTGAGTTCAAAATTGAAAATTTTTAAATGGGCTGAAAAATAACGTGTACGTTGGAAATGACTAAAAATTGAGGGTTCACCATGTTAAGACCTTCGAATAATAGCCAAATCAAGTTAAAAAATATTTCATAACACGCTAAAACAATATCGTTTAAAATTGATTTTTAAATACATTTGACAATGTTTTATTGGGGTTACGATCATAAAACATGTCTTTTTAGCCATTTCCAACATGCATGTCGAATAGTAATCGATTTGAAAATTTTTTAAATTTTCAGGTCAAAATGGCTCATTTCAATAGGTGTTGCATTCGAAACCGATAAATTTTCAGTTGATAATTGAAATTTTTTAAATGGGGTGATAACTGCTGACATGTTGGAAATGACTAAAAATTGAGGGTTCACCATGTTAAGCCCTTCAAATAATATCTAAATCAAGTTAAAAAATATTTCATAACACGCTAAAACAATATCGTCTAAAATTAATTTTTAAATACATTTGACCATTATTTATAAGGGTTACGATGATAAAACATATCTTTTAAGCCATTTCCAACATGCATGTCGAATAGTAATCGATTTGAAATTTTTTGAAATTTTCATTTCAATAGGTGTTGCCTTCGAAACCGACAAATTTTGAGTTGAAATTGAAGTTTTTTAAATGGGCTGATATCTGACGTGCATGTTGGGAATGACTAAAAGTTGAGATTTGACCATGTTAAGCCCTTCAAATAATAGCCAAATCAAGTTCAAAATTATTTCATAACACACTAAAACAATATCTTCTAAAATTGATTTTTAAATACAATTGACCATTATTTATAGGGGTTACCAAGATAAAACTTGACTTTTTAGCCATTTCCAACATCCATGCTGAATATTAATTGATTTGAAAATTTTCAAAATTTTCATGTCAAAATGGCTCATTTGAAAAGGTGTTGCATTCGAAACAGACAAATCTTGAGTTCAAAATTGAAAATTTTTAAATGGGCTGAAAAATAACGTGTACGTTGGAAATGACTAAAAATTGAGGGTTCACCATGTTAAGACCTTCGAATAATAGCCAAATCAAGTTAAAAAATATTTCATAACACGCTAAAACAATATCGTTTAAAATTGATTTTTAAATACATTTGACAATGTTTTATTGGGGTTACGATCATAAAACATGTCTTTTTAGCCATTTCCAACATGCATGTCGAATAGTAATCGATTTGAAAATTTTTGAAATTTTCAGGTCAAAATGGCTCATTTCAATAGGTGTTGCATTCGAAACCGATAAATTTTCAGTTGATAATTGAAATTTTTTAAATGGGGTGATAGCGCCGTGACATGTTGGAAATGACTAAAAATTGAGGGTTCACCATGTTAAGCCCTTCAAATAATATCCAAATCAAGTTAAAAAATATTTCATAACACGCTAAAACAATATCGTCTAAAATTAATTTTTAAATACATTTGACCATTATTTATAAGGGTTACGATGATAAAACATATCTTTTAAGCCATTTCCAACATGCATGTCGAATAGTAATCGATTTGAAATTTTTTGAAATTTTCATTTCAAAATGGTTCATTTCAATAGGTGTTGCCTTCGAAACCGACAAATTTTGAGTTGAAAATTGAAGTTTTTTAAATGGGCTGATATCTGACGTGCATGTTGGGAATGACTAAAAGTTGAGATTTGACCATGTTAAGCCCTTGAAATAATAGCCAAATCAAGTTAAAAATTATTTCATAACACACTAAAACAATATCTTCTAAAATTGATTTTTAAATACAATTGACCATTATTTATAGGGGTTACCATGATAAAACTTGACTTTTTAGCCATTTCCAACATCCATGCTGAATATAATTGATTTGAAAAATTTCAAAATTTTCATGTCAAAATGGCTCATTTCAAAAGGTGTTGCATTCGATACCGACAAATTTTGAGTTCAAAATTGAAAATTTTTAAATGGGCTGATAACTAACGTGTACGTTGGAAATGACTAAAAATTGAGGGTTCACCATGTAAGACCTTCGAATAATAACCAAATCAAGTTAAAAAATATTTCATAACACGCTAAAACAATGTCGTTTAAAATTGATTTTTAAATACATTTGACCATTATTTATTGGGGTTACGATGATAAAACATGTCTTTTTAGCCATTTCCAACATGCATGTCGAATAGTAATCGATTTGAAAAATTTTGAAATTTTCATGTCAAAATGGCTCATTTAAATAGGTTTTGCATTCGAAACAGATAAATTTTGAGTTGAAAATTGAAATTTTTTAAATGGGGTGATAAGTGACGTACATGTTGGAAATGACTAAAAATTGAGGGTTCACCATGTTAAGACCTTCAAATAATATCCAAATCAAGTTAAAAAATATTTCATAACACGCTAAAACAATATCGTCTAAAATTGATTTTTAAATACATTTGACCATTATTTATAGGGGTTACGATGATAAAACATGTCTTTTAAGCCATTTCCAACATGCATGTGGAATAGTAATCGATTTGAAGTTTTTTGAAATTTTCATTTCAAAATGGTTCATTTCAATAGGTGTTGCCTTCGAAACCGACAAATTTTGAGTTGAAAATTTAAGTTTTTTAAATGGGCTGATATCTGACGTGCATGTTGGGAATGACTAAAAGTTGAGATTTCACCATGTTAAGCCCTTCAAATAATAGCCAAATCAAGTTCAAAATTATTTCATAACACACTAAAACAATATCTTCTAAAATTGATTTTTAAATACAATTGACCATTATTTATAGGGGTTACCATGATAAAACTTGACTTTTTAGCCATTTCCAACATCCATGCTGAATATTAATTGATTTGAAAATTTTCAAAATTTTCATGTCAAAATGGCTCATTTCAAAAGGTGTTGCATTCGAAACCGACAAATTTTGAGTTGAAAATTGAAAATTTTTAAATCGGCTGATAAATAACGTGTACGTTTGAAATGACTAAGAATTGAGGGTTCACCATGTTAAGCCCTTCGAATAATATCCAAATCAAGTTAAAAAATATTTCATAACACGCTAAAACAATATCGTCTAAAATTAAATTTTAAATACATTTGACCATTATTTATAGGGGTTACGATGATAAAACATATCTTTTAAGCCATTTCCAACATGCATGTCGAATAGTAATCGATTTGAATATTTTTTAAATTTTCAAAATTTTCATGTCAAAATGGCTCATTTCAAAAGGTGTTGCATTCGAAACCGACAAATTTTGAGTTGAAAATTGAAAATTTTTAAATCGGCTGATAAATAACGTGTACGTTTGAAATGACTAAGAATTGAGGGTTCACCATGTTAAGCCCTTCGAATAATATCCAAATCAAGTTAAAAAATATTTCATAACACGCTAAAACAATATCGTCTAAAATTTATTTTTAAATACATTTGACCATTATTTATAGGGGTTACGATGATAAAACATGTCTTTTAAGCCTTTGCCAACAAGCATGTCGAATAGTAATCGATTTGAAATTGTTTGAAATTTTCTTGTCAAAATGGTTCATTTAATAGGTGTTGCTTTCGAAACCAACAAATTTTGAGTCGAAAAATTGATGTTTTTTAAATGGGCTGATATCTTACTTGTTAGTTGGGAATGACTAAAAGTTGAGATTTGACCATGTTAAGCCCTTCAAATAATAGCCAAATCAAGTTCAAAATTATTTCATAACACACTAAAACAATATCTTCTAAAATTGATTTTTAAATACAATTGACCATTATTTATAGGGGTTACCATGATAAAACTTGACTTTTTAGCCATTTCCAACATCCATGCTGAATATTAATTGATTTGAAAATTTTCAAAATTTTCATGTCAAAATGGCTCATTTCAAAAGGTGTTGCATTCGAAACCGAAAAATTTTGAGTTGAAAATTGAAAATTTTTAAATCGGCTGATAAATAACGTGTACGTTGGAAATGACTAAAAATTGAGGGTTCACCATGTTAAGCCCTTCGAATAATATCCAAATCAAGTTAAAACATATTTCATAACACGCTAAAACAATATCGTCTAAAATTGATTTTTAAATACATTTGACCATTATTTATAGGGGTTACGATGATAAAACATGTCTTTTAAGCCTTTGCCAACATGCATGTCGAATAGTAATCGATTTGAAATTGTTTGAAATTTTCATGTCAAAATGGTTCATTTCAATAGGTGTTGCTTTCGAAACCAACAAATTTTGAGTCGAAAAATTGAAGTTTTTTAAATGGGCTGATATCTTACTTGCATGTTGGGAATGACTAAAAGTTGAGATTTGACCATGTTAAGCCCTTCAAGTAATAGCCAAATCAAGTTCAAAATTATTTCATAACACACTAAAACAATATCTTCTAAAATTGATTTTTAAATACAATTGACCATTATTTATAGGGGTTACCATGATAAAACTTGACTTTTTAGCCATTTCCAACATCCATGCTGAATATAATTGATTTGAAAAATTTCAAAATTTTCATGTCAAAATGAATCATTTCAAAAGGTGTTGCATTCGATACCGACAAATTTTGAGTTCAAAATTGAAAATTTTTAAATGGGCCGATAACTAACGTGTACGTTGGAAATGACTAAAAATTGAGGGTTCACCATGTAAGACCTTCGAATAAAAACCAAATCAAGTTAAAAAATATTTCATAACACGCTAAAACAATATCGTTTAAAATTGATATTTAAATACATTTGACCATTATTTATTGGGGTTACGATGATAAAACATGTCTTTTTAGCCATTTCCAACATGCATGTCGAATAGTAATCGATTTAAAAAATTTTGAAATTTTCAGGTCAAAATGGCTCATTTAAATAGGTTTTGCATTCGAAACAGATAAATTTTGAGTTGAAAATTGAAATTTTTTAAATGGGGTGATAACTGACGTACATGTTGGAAATGACTAAAAATTGAGGGTTCACCATGTTAAGCCCTTCAAATAATATCCAAATTAAGGTAAAAAATATTTCATAGCACGCTAAAACAATATCGTCTAAAATTGATTTTTAAATTCATTTGACCATTATTTATAGGGGTTACGATGATAAAACATGTCTTTTAAGCCATTTCCAACATGCATGTGGAATAGTAATCGATTTGAAATTTTTTGAAATTTTCATGTCAAAATGGTTCATTTCAATAGGTGTTGCCTTCGAAACCGACAAATTTTGAGTTGAAAATTTAAGTTTTTTAAATGGGCTGATATCTGACTTGCATGTTGGGAATGACTAACAGTTGAGATTTCACCATGTTAAGCCCTTCAAATAATAACCAAATCAAGTTCAAAATTATTTCATAACACACTAAAACAATATCTTCTAAAATTGATTTTTAAATACAATTGACCATTATTTATAGGGGTTACCATTATAAAACTTGACTTTTTAGCCATTTCCAACATGCATGCTGAATATTAATTGATTAGAAAATTTTCAAAATTTTCATGTCAAAATGGCTCATTTCAAAAGGTGTTGCATTCGAAACCGAAAAATTTTGAGTTGAAAATTGAAATTTTTTAAATCGGCTGATAAATAACGTGTACGTTGGAAATGACTAAAAATTGAGGGTTCACCATGTTAAGCCCTTCGAATAATATCCAAATCAAGTTAAAAAATATTTCATAACACGCTAAAACAATATCGTCTAAAATTGATTTTTAAATACATTTGACCATTATTTATAGGGGTTACAATGATAAAACATGTCTTTTAAGCCTTTGCCAACATGCATTTCGAATAGTAATCGATTTGAAATTGTTTGAAATTTTCATGACAAAATGGTTCATTTAATAGGTGTTGCTTTCGAAACCAACAAATTTTGAGTCGAAAAATTGATGTTTTTTAAATGGGCTGATATCTTACTTGCATGTTGGGAATGACTAAAAGTTGAGATTTGACCATGTTAAGCCCTTCAAATAATAGCCAAATCAAGTTCAAAATTATTTCATAACACACTAAAACAATATCTTCTAAAATTGATTTTTAAATACAATTGACCATTATTTATAGGGGTTACCATGATAAAACTTGACTTTTTAGCCATTTCCAACATCCATGCTGAATATTAATTGATTTGAAAATTTTCAAAATTTTCATGTCAAAATGGCTCATTTCAAAAGGTGTTGCATTCGAAACCGAAAAATTTTGAGTTGAAAATTGAAAATTTTTAAATCGGCTGATAAATAACGTGTACGTTGGAAATGACTAAAAATTGAGGGTTCACCATGTTAAGCCCTTCGAATAATATCCAAATCAAGTTAAAAAATATTTCATAACACGGTAAAACAATATCGTCTAAAATTTATTTTTAAATACATTTGACCATTATTTATAGGGGTTACGATGATAAAACATGTCTTTTAAGCCTTTGCCAACATGCATGTCGAATAGTAATCGATTTGAAATTGTTTGAAATTTTCATGTCAAAATGGTTCATTTCAATAGGTGTTGCTTTCGAAACCAACAAATTTTGAGTCGAAAAATTGATGTTTTTTAAATGGGCCGATATCTTACTTGCATGTTGGGAATGACTAAAAGTTGAGATTTGACCATGTTAAGCCCTTCAAATAATAGCCAAATCAAGTTCAAAATTATTTCATAACACACTAAAACAATATCTTCTAAAATTGATTTTTAAATACAATTGACCATTATTTATAGGGGTTACCATGATAAAACTTGACTTTTTGGCCATTACCAACATCCATGCTGAATATTAATTGATTTGAAAATTTTCAAAATTTTCATGTCAAAATGGCTCATTTCAAAAGGTGTTGCATTCGAAACCGAAAAATTTTGAGTTGAAAATTGAAAATTTTTAAATCGGCTGATAAATAACGTGTACGTTGGAAATGACTAAAAATTGAGGGTTCACCATGTTAAGCCCTTCGAATAATATCCAAATCAAGTTAAAAAATATTTCATAACACACTAAAACAATATCGTCTAAAATTGATTTTTAAATACATTTGACCATTATTTATAGGGGTTACGATGATAAAACATGTCTTTTAAGCCTTTGCCAACATGCATGTCGAATAGTAATCGATTTGAAATTGTTTGAAATTTTCATGTCAAAATGGTTCATTTCAATAGGTGTTGCTTTCGAAACCAACAAATTTTGAGTCGAAAAATTGAAGTTTTTTAAATGGGCCGATATCTTACTTGCATGTTGGGAATGACTAAAAGTTGAGATTTGACCATGTTAAGCCCTTCAAATAATAGCCAAATCAAGTTCAAAATTATTTCATAACACACTAAAACAATATCTTCTAAAATTGATTTTTAAATATAATTGACCATTATTTATAGGGGTTACCATGATAAAACTTGACTTTTTAGCCATTTCCAACATCCATGCTGAATATAATTGATTTGAAAAATTTCAAAATTTTCATGTCAAAATGGCTCATTTCAAAAGGTGTTGCATTCGATACCGACAAATTTTGAGTTCAAAATTGAAAATTTTTAAATGGGCTGATAACTAACGTGTATGTTGGAAATGACTAAAAATTGAGGGTTCACCATGTAAGACCTTCGAATAATAACCAAATCAAGTTAAAAAATATTTCATAACACGCTAAAACAATATCGTTTAAAATTGATTTTTAAATACATTTGACCATTATTTATTGGGGTTACGATGATAAAACATGTCTTTTTAGCCATTTCCAACATGCATGTCGAATAGTAATCGATTTGAAAATTTTTGAAATTTTCGGGTCAAAATGGCTCATTTAAATAGGTTTTGCATTCGAAACGGATAAATTTTGAGTTGAAAATTGAAATTTTTTAAATGGGGTGATAAGCGACGTACATGTTGGAAATGACTAAAAATTGAGGGTTCACCATGTTAAGCCCTTCAAATAATATCCAAATTAAGTTAAAAAATATTTCATAGCACGCTAAAACAATATCGTCTAAAATTGATTTTTAAATTCATTTGACCATTATTTATAGGGGTTACGATGATAAAACATGTCTTTTAAGCCATTTCCAACATGCATGTCGAATAGTAATCGATTTGAAATTTTTTGAAATTTTCATGTCAAAATGGTTCATTTCAATAGGTGTTGCCTTCGAAACCGACAAATTTTGAGTTGAAAATTTAAGTTTTTTAAATGGGCTGATATCTGACTTGCGTGTTGGGAATGACTAAAAGTTGAGATTTCACCATGTTAAGCCCTTCAAATAATAACCAAATCAAGTTCAAAATTATTTCATAACACACTAAAACAATATCTTCTAAAATTGATTTTTAAATACAATTGACCATTATTTATAGGGGTTACCATGATAAAACTTGACTTTTTAGCCATTTCCAACATCCATGCTGAATATTAATTGATTAGAATATTTTCAAAATTTTCATGTCAAAATGGCTCATTTCAAAAGGTGTTGCATTCGAAACCGAAAAATTTTGAGTTGAAAATTGAAAATTTTTAAATCGGCGATAAATAACGTGTACGTTGGAAATGACTAAAAATTGAGGGTTCACCATGTTAAGCCCTTCGAATAATATCCAAATCAAGTTAAAAATATTTCATAACACGCTAAAACAATATCGTCTAAAATTGATTTTTAAATACATTTGACCATTATTTATAGGGGTTACGATGATAAAACATGTCTTTTAAGCCTTTGCCAACATGCATGTCGAATAGTAATCGATTTGAAATTGTTTGAAATTTTCATGTCAAAATGGTTCATTTCAATAGGTGTTGCTTTCGAAACCAACAAATTTTGAGTCGAAAAATTGATGTTTTTTAAATGGGCTGATATCTTACTTGCATGTTGGGAATGACTAAAAGTTGAGATTTGACCATGTTAAGCCCTTCAAATAATAGCCAAATCAAGTTCAAAATTATTTCATAACACACTAAAACAATATCTTCTAAAATTGATTTTTAAATACAATTGACCATTATTTATAGGGGTTACCATGATAAAACTTGACTTTTTAGCCATTTCCAACATCCATGCTGAATATTAATTGATTAGAATATTTTCAAAATTTTCATGTCAAAATGGCTCATTTCAAAAGGTGTTGCATTCGAAACCGAAAAATTTTGAGTTGAAAATTGAAAATTTTTAAATCGCTGATAAATAACGTGTACGTTGGAAATGACTAAAAATTGAGGGTTCACCATGTTAAGCCCTTCGAATAATATCCAAATCAAGTTAAAAAATATTTCATAACACGCTAAAACAATATCGTCTAAAATTGATTTTTAAATACATTTGACCATTATTTATAGGGGTTACGATGATAAAACATGTCTTTTAAGCCTTTGCCAACATGCATGTCGAATAGTAATCGATTTGAAATTGTTTGAAATTTTCATGTCAAAATGGTTCATTTCAATAGGTGTTGCTTTCGAAACCAACAAATTTTGAGTCGAAAAATTGAAGTTTTTTAAATGGGCTGATATCTTACTTGCATGTTGGGAATGACTAAAAGTTGAGATTTGACCATGTTAAGCCCTTCAAACAATAGCCAAATCAAGTTCAAAATTATTTCATAACACACTAAAACAATATCTTCTAAAATTGATTTTTAAATATAATTGACCATTATTTATAGGGGTTACCATGATAAAACTTGACTTTTTAGCCATTTCCAACATCCATGCTGAATATAATTGATATGAAAATTTTCAAAATTTTCATGTCAAAATGGCTCATTTCAAAAGGTGTTGCATTCGATACCGACAAATTTTGAGTTCAAAATTGAAAATTTTTAAATGGGCTGATAACTAACGTGTACGTTGGAAATGACTAAAAATTGAGGGTTCACCATGTAAGACCTTCGAATAATAACCAAATCAAGTTAAAAAATATTTCATAACACGCTAAAACAATATCGTTTAAAATTGATTTTTAAATACATTTGACCATTATTTATTGGGGTTACGATGATAAAACATGTCTTTTTAGCCATTTCCAACATGCATGTCGAATAGTAATCGATTTGAAAATTTTTGAAATTTTCAGGTCAAAATGGCTCATTTAAATAGGTTTTGCATTCGAAACAGATAAATTTTGAGTTGAAAATTGAAATTTTTTAAATGGGGTGATAATCGACGTACATGTTGGAAATGACTAAAAATTGAGGGTTCACCATGTTAAGCCCTTCAAATAATATCCAAATTAAGTTAAAAAATATTTCATAGCACGCTAAAACAATATCGTCTAAAATTGATTTTTAAATTCATTTGACCATTATTTATAGGGGTTACGATGATAAAACATGTCTTTTAAGCCATTTCCAACATGCATGTCGAATAGTAATCGATTTGAAATTTTTTGAAATTTTCATGTCAAAATGGTTCATTTCAATAGGTGTTGCTTTCGAAACCAACAAATTTTGAGTCGAAAAATTGAAGTTTTTTAAATGGGCTGATATCTTACTTGCATGTTGGGAATGACTAAAAGTTGAGATTTGACCATGTTAAGCCCTTCAAATAATAGCCAAATCAAGTTCAAAATTATTTCATAACACACTAAAACAATATCTTCTAAAATTGATTTTTAAATATAATTGACCATTATTTATAGGGGTTACCATGATAAAACTTGACTTTTTAGCCATTTCCAACATCCATGCTGAATATAATTGATTTGAAAAATTTCAAAATTTTCATGTCAAAATGGCTCATTTCAAAAGGTGTTGCATTCGATACCGACAAATTTTGAGTTCAAAATTGAAAATTTTTAAATGGCTGATAACTAACGTGTACGTTGGAAATGACTAAAAATTGAGGGTTCACCATGTAAGACCTTCGAATAATAACCAAATCAAGTTAAAAAATATTTCATAACACGCTAAAACAATATCGTTTAAAATTGATTTTTAAATACATTTGACCATTATTTATTGGGGTTACGATGATAAAACATGTCTTTTTAGCCATTTCCAACATGCATGTCGAATAGTAATCGATTTGAAAATTTTTGAAATTTTCAGGTCAAAATGGCTCATTTAAATAGGTTTTGCATTCGAAACAGATAAATTTTGAGTTGAAAATTCAAATTTTTTAAATGGGGTGATAACTGACGTACATGTTGGAAATGACTAAAAATTGAGGGTTCACCATGTTAAGCCCTTCAAATAATATCCAAATTAAGTTAAAAAATATTTCATAGCACGCTAAAACAATATCGTCTAAAATTGATTTTTAAATTCATTTGACCATTATTTATAGGGGTTACGATGATAAAACATGTCTTTTAAGCCATTTCCAACATGCATGTCGAATAGTAATCGATTTGAAATTTTTTGAAATTTTCATGTCAAAATGGTTCATTTCAATAGGTGTTGCCTTCGAAACCGACAAATTTTGAGTTGAAAATTTAAGTTTTTTAAATGGGCCGATATCGACTTGCGTGTTGGGAATGACTAAAAGTTGAGATTTCACCATGTTAAGCCCTTCAAATAATAACCAAATCAAGTTCAAAATTATTTCATAACACACTAAAACAATATCTTCTAAAATTGATTTTTAAATACAATTGACCATTATTTATAGGGGTTACCATGATAAAACTTGACTTTTTAGCCATTTCCAACATCCATGCTGAATATTAATTGATTAGAATATTTTCAAAATTTTCATGTCAAAATGGCTCATTTCAAAATGTGTTGCATTCGAAACCGAAAAATTTTGAGTTGAAAATTGAAAATTTTTAAATCGGCTGATAAATAACGTGTACGTTGGAAATGACTAAAAATTGAGGGTTCACCATGTTAAGCCCTTCGAATAATATCCAAATCAAGTTAAAAATATTTCATAACACGCTAAAACAATATCGTCTAAAATTGATTTTTAAATACATTTGACCATTATTTATAGGGGTTACGATGATAAAACATGTCTTTTAAGCCTTTGCCAACATGCATGTCGAATAGTAATCGATTTGAAATTGTTTGAAATTTTCATGTCAAAATGGTTCATTTCAATAGGTGTTGCTTTCGAAACCAACAAATTTTGAGTCGAAAAATTGATGTTTTTTAAATGGGCTGATATCTTACTTGCATGTTGGGAATGACTAAAAGTTGAGATTTGACCATGTTAAGCCCTTCAAATAATAGCCAAATCAAGTTCAAAATTATTTCATAACACACTAAAACAATATCTTCTAAAATTGATTTTTAAATACAATTGACCATTATTTATAGGGGTTACCATGATAAAACTTGACTTTTTAGCCATTTCCAACATCCATGCTGAATATTAATTGATTAGAATATTTTCAAAATTTTCATGTCAAAATGGCTCATTTCAAAAGGTGTTGCATTCGAAACCGAAAAATTTTGAGTTGAAAATTGAAAATTTTTAAATCGGCTGATAAATAACGTGTACGTTGGAAATGACTAAAAATTGAGGGTTCACCATGTTAAGCCCTTCGAATAATATCCAAATCAAGTTAAAAAATATTTCATAACACGCTAAAACAATATCGTCTAAAATTGATTTTTAAATACATTTGACCATTATTTATAGGGGTTACGATGATAAAACATGTCTTTTAAGCCTTTGCCAACATGCATGTCGAATAGTAATCGATTTGAAATTGTTTGAAATTTTCATGTCAAAATGGTTCATTTCAATAGGTGTTGCTTTCGAAACCAACAAATTTTGAGTCGAAAAATTGAAGTTTTTTAAATGGGCTGATATCTTACTTGCATGTTGGGAATGACTAAAAGTTGAGATTTGACCATGTTAAGCCCTTCAAATAATAGCCAAATCAAGTTCAAAATTATTTCATAACACACTAAAACAATATCTTCTAAAATTGATTTTTAAATATAATTGACCATTATTTATAGGGGTTACCATGATAAAACTTGACTTTTTAGCCATTTCCAACATCCATGCTGAATATAATTGATTTGAAAAATTTCAAAATTTTCATGTCAAAATGGCTCATTTCAAAAGGTGTTGCATTCGATACCGACAAATTTTGAGTTCAAAATTGAAAATTTTTAAATGGGCCGATAACTAACGTGTACGTTGGAAATGACTAAAAATTGAGGGTTCACCATGTAAGACCTTCGAATAATAACCAAATCAAGTTAAAAAATATTTCATAACACGCTAAAACAATATCGTTTAAAATTGATTTTTAAATACATTTGACCATTATTTATTGGGGTTACGATGATAAAACATGTCTTTTTAGCCATTTCCAACATGCATGTCGAATAGTAATCGATTTGAAAATTTTTGAAATTTTCAGTGTCAAAATGGCTCATTTAAATAGGTTTTGCATTCGAAACAGATAAATTTTGAGTTGAAAATTGAAATTTTTTAAATGGGGTGATAATCGACGTACATGTTGGAAATGACTAAAAATTGAGGGTTCACCATGTTAAGCCCTTCAAATAATATCCAAATTAAGTTAAAAAATATTTCATAGCACGCTAAAACAATATCGTCTAAAATTGATTTTTAAATTCATTTGACCATTATTTATAGGGGTTACGATGATAAAACATGTCTTTTAAGCCATTTCCAACATGCATGTCGAATAGTAATCGATTTGAAATTTTTTGAAATTTTCATGTCAAAATGGTTCATTTAGATAGGTGTTGCCTTCGAAACCGACAAATTTTGAGTTGAAAATTTAAGTTTTTTAAATGGGCTGATATCTGACTTGCGTGTTGGGAATGACTAAAAGTTGAGATTTCACCATGTTAAGCCCTTCAAATAATAACCAAATCAAGTTCAAAATTATTTCATAACACACTAAAACAATATCTTCTAAAATTGATTTTTAAATACAATTGACCATTATTTATAGGGGTTACCATGATAAAACTTGACTTTTTAGCCATTTCCAACATCCATGCCGAATATTAATTGATTAGAATATTTTCAAAATTTTCATGTCAAAATGGCTCATTTCAAAAGGTGTTGCATTCGAAACCGAAAAATTTTGAGTTGAAAATTGAAAATTTTTAAATCGGCTGATAAATAACGTGTACGTTGGAAATGACTAAAAATTGAGGGTTCACCATGTTAAGCCCTTCGAATAATATCCAAATCAAGTTAAAAATATTTCATAACACGCTAAAACAATATCGTCTAAAATTGATTTTTAAATACATTTGACCATTATTTATAGGGGTTACGATGATAAAACATGTCTTTTAAGCCTTTGCCAACATGCATGTCGAATAGTAATCGATTTGAAATTGTTTGAAATTTTCATGTCAAAATGGTTCATTTCAATAGGTGTTGCTTTCGAAACCAACAAATTTTGAGTCGAAAAATTGATGTTTTTTAAATGGGCTGATATCTTACTTGCATGTTGGGAATGACTAAAAGTTGAGATTTGACCATGTTAAGCCCTTCAAATAATAGCCAAATCAAGTTCAAAATTATTTCATAACACACTAAAACAATATCTTCTAAAATTGATTTTTAAATACAATTGACCATTATTTATAGGGGTTACCATGATAAAACTTGACTTTTTGGCCATTTCCAACATCCATGCTGAATATTAATTGATTTGAAAATTTTCAAAATTTTCATGTCAAAATGGCTCATTTCAAAAGGTGTTGCATTCGAAACCGAAAAATTTTGAGTTGAAAATTGAAATTTTTTAAATCGGCTGATAAATAACGTGTACGTTGGAAATGACTAAAAATTGAGGGTTCACCATGATAAGCCCTTCGAATAATATCCAAATCAAGTTAAAAAATATTTCATAACACGCTAAAACAATATCGTCTAAAATTGATTTTTAAATACATTTGACCATTATTTATAGGGGTTACGATGATAAAACATGTCTTTTAAGCCTTTGCCAACATGCATGTCGAATAGTAATCGATTTGAAATTGTTTGAAATTTTCATGTCAAAATGGTTCATTTCAATAGGTGTTGCTTTCGAAACCAACAAATTTTGAGTCGAAAAATTGAAGTTTTTTAAATGGGCTGATATCTTACTTGCATGTTGGGAATGACTAAAAGTTGAGATTTGACCATGTTAAGCCCTTCAAATAATAGCCAAATCAAGTTCAAAATTATTTCATAACACACTAAAACAATATCTTCTAAAATTGATTTTTAAATATAATTGACCATTATTTATAGGGGTTACCATGATAAAACTTGACTTTTTAGCCATTTCCAACATCCATGCCGAATATAATTGATTTGAAAAATTTCAAAATTTTCATGTCAAAATGGCTCATTTCAAAAGGTGTTGCATTCGATACCGACAAATTTTGAGTTCAAAATTGAAAATTTTTAAATGGGCCGATAACTAACGTGTACGTTGGAAATGACTAAAAATTGAGGGTTCACCATGTAAGACCTTCGAATAATAACCAAATCAAGTTAAAAAATATTTCATAACACGCTAAAACAATATCGTTTAAAATTGATTTTTAAATACATTTGACCATTATTTATTGGGGTTACGATGATAAAACATGTCTTTTTAGCCATTTCCAACATGCATGTCGAATAGTAATCGATTTGAAATTTTTTGAAATTTTCAGGTCAAAATGGCTCATTTAAATAGGTTTTGCATTCGAAACAGATAAATTTTGAGTTGAAAATTGAAATTTTTTAAATGGGGTGATAACTGACGTACATGTTGGAAATGACTAAAAATTGAGGGTTCACCATGTTAAGCCCTTCAAATAATATCCAAATTAAGTTAAAAAATATTTCATAGCACGCTAAAACAATATCGTCTAAAATTGATTTTTAAATTCATTTGACCATTATTTATAGGGGTTACGATGATAAAACATGTCTTTTAAGCCATTTCCAGCATGCATGTCGAATAGTAATCGATTTGAAATTTTTTGAAATTTTCATGTCAAAATGGTTCATTTCAATAGGTGTTGCCTTCGAAACCGACAAATTTTGAGTTGAAAATTTAAGTTTTTTAAATGGGCCGATATCGACTTGCGTGTTGGGAATGACTAAAAGTTGAGATTTCACCATGTTAAGCCCTTCAAATAATAACCAAATCAAGTTCAAAATTATTTCATAACACACTAAAACAATATCTTCTAAAATTGATTTTTAAATACAATTGACCATTATTTATAGGGGTTACCATGATAAAACTTGACTTTTTAGCCATTTCCAACATCCATGCTGAATATTAATTGATTAGAATATTTTCAAAATTTTCATGTCAAAATGGCTCATTTCAAAAGGTGTTGCATTCGAAACCGAAAAATTTTGAGTTGAAAATTGAAAATTTTTAAATCGGGTCGATAAATAACGTGTACGTTGGAAATGACTAAAAATTGAGGGTTCACCATGTTAAGCCCTTCGAATAATATCCAAATCAAGTTAAAAAATATTTCATAACACGCTAAAACAATATCGTCTAAAATTGATTTTTAAATACATTTGACCATTATTTATAGGGGTTACGATGATAAAACATGTCTTTTAAGCCTTTGCCAACATGCATGTCGAATAGTAATCGATTTGAAATTGTTTGAAATTTTCATGTCAAAATGGTTCATTTCAATAGGTGTTGCTTTCGAAACCAACAAATTTTGAGTCGAAAAATTGAAGTTTTTTAAATGGGCCGATATCTTACTTGCATGTTGGGAATGACTAAAAGTTGAGATTTGACCATGTTAAGCCCTTCAAATAATAGCCAAATCAAGTTCAAAATTATTTCATAACACACTAAAACAATATCTTCTAAAATTGATTTTTAAATACAATTGACCATTATTTATAGGGGTTACCATGATAAAACTTGACTTTTTAGCCATTTCCAACATCCATGCCGAATATAATTGATTTGAAAAATTTCAAAATTTTCATGTCAAAATGGCTCATTTCAAAAGGTGTTGCATTCGATACCGACAAATTTTGAGTTCAAAATTGAAAATTTTTAAATGGGCTGATAACTAACTTGTACGTTGGAAATGACTAAAAATTGAGGGTTCACCATGTAAGACCTTCGAATAATAACCAAATCAAGTTAAAAAATATTTCATAACACGCTCAAACAATGTCGTTTAAAATTGATTTTTAAATACATTTGACCATTATTTATTGGGGTTACGATGATAAAACATGTCTTTTTAGCCATTTCCAACATGCATGTCGAACAGTAATCGATTTGAAAAATTTTGAAATTTTCGAGTCAAAATGGCTCATTTAAATAGGTTTTGCATTCGAAACGGATAAATTTTGAGTTGAAAATTGAAATTTTTTAAATGGGGTGATAACTGACGTACATGTTGGAAATGACAAAAAATTGAGGGTTTTAAATAATATCCAAATTAAGTTAAAAAATATTTCATAGCACGCTAAAACAATATCGTCTAAAATTGATTTTTAAATTCATTTGACCATTATTATAGGGGTTACGATGATAAAACATGTCTTTTAAGCCATTTCCAACATGCATGTCGAATAGTAATCGATTTGAAATTTTTTGAAATTTTCATGTGAAAATGGTTCATTTCAATAGGTGTTGCCTTCGAAACCGACAAATTTTGAGTTGAAAATTTAAGTTTTTTAAATGGGCTGATATATGACGTGCATGTTGGGAATGACTAAAAGTTGAGATTTCACCATGTTAAGCCCTTCAAATAATATCCAAATCAAGTTAAAAAATATTTCATAACACGCTAAAACAATATCGTCTAAAATTAATTTTTAAATACATTTGACCATTATTTATAAGGGTTACGATGATAAAACATATCTTTTAAGCCATTTCCAACATGCATGTCGAATAGTAAGAGATTTGAAATTTTTTGAAATTTTCATTTCAAAATGGTTCATTTCAATAGGTGTTGCCTTCGAAACCGACAAATTTTGAGTTGAAAATTGAAGTTTTTTAAATAGGCGATATCGACGTGCATGTTGGGAATGACTAAAAGTTGAGATTTGACCATGTTAAGCCCTTCAAATAATAGCCAAATCAAGTTCAAAATTATTTCATAACACGCTAAAACAATATCGTCTAAAATTAATTTTTAAATACAATTGACCATTATTTATAGGGGTTACCATGATAAAACTTGACTTTTTAGCCATTTCCAACATCCATGCTGAATATAATTGATTTGAAAAATTTCAAAAATTTCATGTCAAAATGGCTCATTTCAAAAGGTGTTGCATTCGATACCGACAAATTTTGAGTTCAAAATTGAAAATTTTTAAATGGGCTGATAACTAACGTGTACGTTGGAAATGACTAAAAATTGAGGGTTCACCATGTAAGACCTTCGAATAATAACCAAATCAAGTTAAAAAATATTTCATAACACGCTAAAACAATATCGTTTAAAATTGATTTTTAAATACATTTGACCATTATTTATTGGGGTTACGATGATAAAACATGTCTTTTTAGCCATTTCCAACATGCATGTCGAATAGTAATCGATTTGAAAAAATTTAAAATTTTCGAGTCAAAATGGCTCATTTAAATAGGTTTTGCATTCGAAACGAGATAAATTTTGAGTTGAAAATTGAAATTTTTTAAATGGGGTGATAAGCGACGTACATGTTGGAAATGACAAAAAATTGAGGGTTTTAAATAATATCCAAATTAAGTTAAAAAATATTTCATAGCACGCTAAAACAATATCGTCTAAAATTGATTTTTAAATTCATTTGTACATTATTATAGGGGTTACGATGATAAAACATGTCTTTTAAGCCATTTCCAACATGCATGTCGAATAGTAATCGATTTGAAATTTTTTGAAATTTTCATGTCAAAATGGTTCATTTCAATAGGTGTTGCCTTCGAAACCGACAAATTTTGAGTTGAAAATTTAAGTTTTTTAAATGGGCCGATATCGACGTGCATGTTGGGAATGACTAAAAGTTGAGATTTCACCATGTTAAGCCCTTCAAATAATATCCAAATCAAGTTAAAAAATATTTCATAACACGCGAAATAATATCGTCTAAAATTAATTTTTAAATACATTTGACCATTATTTATAAGGGTTACGATGATAAAACATATCTTTTAAGCCATTTCCAACATGCATGTCGAATAGTAAGCGATTTGAAATTTTTTGAAATTTTCATTTCAAAATGGTTCATTTCAATAGGTGTTGCCTTCGAAACCGACAAATTTTGAGTTGAAAATTGAAGTTTTTTAAATAGGGCCGATATCGACGTGCATGTTGGGAATGACTAAAAGTTGAGATTTGACCATGTTAAGCCCTTCAAATAATAGCCAAATCAAGTTCAAAATTATTTCATAACACGCTAAAACAATATCGTCTAAAATTAATTTTTAAATACATTTGACCATTATTTATAAGGGTTACGATGATAAAACATATCTTTTAAGCCATTTCCAACATGCATGTCGAATAGTAAGCGATTTGAAATTTTTTGAAATTTTCATTTCAAAATGGTTCATTTCAATAGGTGTTGCCTTCGAAACCGACAAATTTTGAGTTGAAAATTTAAGTTTTTTAAATGGGCCGATATATGACGTGCATGTTGGGAATGACTAAAAGTTGAGATTTCACCATGTTAAGCCCTTCAAATAATATCCAAATCAAGTTAAAAAATATTTCATAACACGCTAAAACAATATCGTCTAAAATTAATTTTTAAATACATTTGACCATTATTTATAAGGGTTACGATGATAAAACATATCTTTTAAGCCATTTCCAACATGCATGTCGAATAGTAAGCGATTTGAAATTTTTTGAAATTTTCATTTCAAAATGGTTCATTTCAATAGGTGTTGCCTTCGAAACCGACAAATTTTGAGTTGAAAATTTAAGTTTTTTAAATGGGCCGATATATGACGTGCATGTTGGGAATGACTAAAAGTTGAGATTTCACCATGTTAAGCCCTTCAAATAATATCCAAATCAAGTTAAAAAATATTTCATAACACGCTAAAACAATATCGTCTAAAATTAATTTTTAAATACATTTGACCATTATTTATAAGGGTTACGATGATAAAACATATCTTTTAAGCCATTTCCAACATGCATGTCGAATAGTAAGAGATTTGAAATTTTTTGAAATTTTCATTTCAAAATGGTTCATTTCAATAGGTGTTGCCTTCGAAACCGACAAATTTTGAGTTGAAAATTGAAGTTTTTTAAATAGGCTGATATCTGACGTGCATGTTGGGAATGACTAAAAGTTGAGATTTGACCATGTTAAGCCCTTCAAATAATAGCCAAATCAAGTTCAAAATTATTTCATAACACGCTAAAACAATATCGTCTAAAATTAATTTTTAAATACAATTGACCATTATTTATAGGGGTTACCATGATAAAACTTGACTTTTTAGCCATTTCCAACATCCATGCTGAATATAATTGATTTGAAAAATTTCAAAAATTTCATGTCAAAATGGCTCATTTCAAAAGGTGTTGCATTCGATACCGACAAATTTTGAGTTCAAAATTGAAAATTTTTAAATGGGCCGATAACTAACGTGTACGTTGGAAATGACTAAAAATTGAGGGTTCACCATGTAAGACCTTCGAATAATAACCAAATCAAGTTAAAAAATATTTCATAACACGCTAAAACAATATCGTTTAAAATTGATTTTTAAATACATTTGACCATTATTTATTGGGGTTACGATGATAAAACATGTCTTTTTAGCCATTTCCAACATGCATGTCGAATAGTAATCGATTTGAAAAAATTTAAAATTTTCAGGTCAAAATGGCTCATTTAAATAGGTTTTGCATTCGAAACAGATAAATTTTGAGTTGAAAATTGAAATTTTTTAAATGGGGTGATAACTGACGTACATGTTGGAAATGACAAAAAATTGAGGGTTTTAAATAATATCCAAATTAAGTTAAAAAATATTTCATAGCACGCTAAAACAATATCGTCTAAAATTGATTTTTAAATTCATTTGTACATTATTATAGGGGTTACGATGATAAAACATGTCTTTTAAGCCATTTCCAACATGCATGTCGAATAGTAATCGATTTGAAATTTTTTGAAATTTTCATGTCAAAATGGTTCATTTCAATAGGTGTTGCCTTCGAAACCGACAAATTTTGAGTTGAAAATTTAAGTTTTTTAAATGGGCTGATATCTGACGTGCATGTTGGGAATGACTAAAAGTTGAGATTTCACCATGTTAAGCCCTTCAAATAATATCCAAATCAAGTTAAAAAATATTTCATAACACGCTGAAATAATATCGTCTAAAATTAATTTTTAAATACATTTGACCATTATTTATAAGGGTTACGATGATAAAACATATCTTTTAAGCCATTTCCAACATGCATGTCGAATAGTAAGCGATTTGAAATTTTTTGAAATTTTCATTTCAAAATGGTTCATTTCAATAGGTGTTGCCTTCGAAACCGACAAATTTTGAGTTGAAAATTTAAGTTTTTTAAATGGGCCGATATATGACGTGCATGTTGGGAATGACTAAAAGTTGAGATTTCACCATGTTAAGCCCTTCAAATAATATCCAAATCAAGTTAAAAAATATTTCATAACACGCTAAAACAATATCGTCTAAAATTAATTTTTAAATACATTTGACCATTATTTATAAGGGTTACGATGATAAAACATATCTTTTAAGCCATTTCCAACATGCATGTCGAATAGTAAGCGATTTGAAATTTTTTGAAATTTTCATTTCAAAATGGTTCATTTCAATAGGTGTTGCCTTCGAAACCGACAAATTTTGAGTTGAAAATTGAAGTTTTTTAAATAGGTCGATATCGACGTGCATGTTGGGAATGACTAAAAGTTGAGATTTGACCATGTTAAGCCCTTCAAATAATAGCCAAATCAAGTTCAAAATTATTTCATAACACGCTAAAACAATATCGTCTAAAATTAATTTTTAAATACATTTGACCATTATTTATAAGGGTTACGATGATAAAACATATCTTTTAAGCCATTTCCAACATGCATGTCGAATAGTAAGCGATTTGAAATTTTTTGAAATTTTCATTTCAAAATGGTTCATTTCAATAGGTGTTGCCTTCGAAACCGACAAATTTTGAGTTGAAAATTGAAGTTTTTTAAATAGGGCCGATATCGACGTGCATGTTGGGAATGACTAAAAGTTGAGATTTGACCATGTTAAGCCCTTCAAATAATAGCCAAATCAAGTTCAAAATTATTTCATAACACACTAAAACAATATCTTCTAAAATTGATTTTTAAATACAATTGACCATTATTTATAGGGGTTACCATGATAAAACTTGACTTTTTAGCCATTTCCAACATCCATGCTGAATATAATTGATTTGAAAAATTTCAAAATTTTCATGTCAAAATGGCTCATTTCAAAAGGTGTTGCATTCGATACCGACAAATTTTGAGTTCAAAATTGAAAATTTTTAAATGGGCTGATAACTAACGTGTACGTTGGAAATGACTAAAAATTGAGGGTTCACCATGTAAGACCTTCGAATAATAACCAAATCAAGTTAAAAAATATTTCATAACACGCTAAAACAATATCGTTTAAAATTGATTTTTAAATACATTTGACCATTATTTATTGGGGTTACGATGATAAAACATGTCTTTTTAGCCATTTCCAACATGCATGTCGAATAGTAATCGATTTGAAAAAATTTGAAATTTTCAGGTCAAAATGGCTCATTTAAATAGGTTTTGCATTCGAAACGGATAAATTTTGAGTTGAAAATTGAAATTTTTTAAATGGGGTGATAAATCGACGTACATGTTGGAAATGACAAAAAATTGAGGGTTTTAAATAATATCCAAATTAAGTTAAAAAATATTTCATAGCACGCTAAAACAATATCGTTTAAAATTGATTTTTAAATTCATTCGACCATTATTATAGGGGTTACGATGATAAAACATGTCTTTTAAGCCATTTCCAACATGCATGTCGAATAGTAATCGATTTGAAATTTTTTGAAATTTTCATGTCAAAATGGTTCATTTCAATAGGTGTTGCCTTCGAAACCGACAAATTTTGAGTTGAAAATTTAAGTTTTTTAAATGGGCTGATATCTGACGTGCATGTTGGGAATGACTAAAAGTTGAGATTTCACCATGTTAAGCCCTTCAAATAATATCCAAATCAAGTTAAAAAATATTTCATAACACGCTAAAACAATATCGTCTAAAATTAATTTTTAAATACATTTGACCATTATTTATAAGGGTTACGATGATAAAACATATCTTTTAAGCCATTTCCAACATGCATGTCGAATAGTAAGCGATTTGAAATTTTTTGAAATTTTCATTTCAAAATGGTTCATTTCAATAGGTGTTGCCTTCGAAACCGACAAATTTTGAGTTGAAAATTGAAGTTTTTTAAATAGGCCGATATCGACGTGCATGTTGGGAATGACTAAAAGTTGAGATTTGACCATGTTAAGCCCTTCAAATAATAGCCAAATCAAGTTCAAAATTATTTCATAACACGCTAAAACAATATCGTCTAAAATTAATTTTTAAATACATTTGACCATTATTTATAAGGGTTACGATGATAAAACATATCTTTTAAGCCATTTCCAACATGCATGTCGAATAGTAAGCGATTTGAAAATTTTTTGAAATTTTCATTTCAAAATGGTTCATTTCAATAGGTGTTGCCTTCGAAACCGACAAATTTTGAGTTGAAAATTTAAGTTTTTTAAATGGGCCGATATATGACGTGCATGTTGGGAATGACTAAAAGTTGAGATTTCACCATGTTAAGCCCTTCAAATAATATCCAAATCAAGTTAAAAAATATTTCATAACACGCTAAAACAATATCGTCTAAAATTAATTTTTAAATACATTTGACCATTATTTATAAGGGTTACGATGATAAAACATATCTTTTAAGCCATTTCCAACATGCATGTCGAATAGTAAGCGATTTGAAATTTTTTGAAATTTTCATTTCAAAATGGTTCATTTCAATAGGTGTTGCCTTCGAAACCGACAAATTTTGAGTTGAAAATTGAAGTTTTTTAAATAGGGTGATATCGACGTGCATGTTGGGAATGACTAAAAGTTGAGATTTGACCATGTTAAGCCCTTCAAATAATAGCCAAATCAAGTTCAAAATTATTTCATAACACGCTAAAACAATATCGTCTAAAATTAATTTTTAAATACATTTGACCATTATTTATAAGGGTTACGATGATAAAACATATCTTTTAAGCCATTTCCAACATGCATGTCGAATAGTAAGCGATTTGAAATTTTTTGAAATTTTCATTTCAAAATGGTTCATTTCAATAGGTGTTGCCTTCGAAACCGACAAATTTTGAGTTGAAAATTTAAGTTTTTTAAATGGGCCGATATATGACGTGCATGTTGGGAATGACTAAAAGTTGAGATTTCACCATGTTAAGCCCTTCAAATAATATCCAAATCAAGTTAAAAAATATTTCATAACACGCTAAAACAATATCGTCTAAAATTAATTTTTAAATACATTTGACCATTATTTATAAGGGTTACGATGATAAAACATATCTTTTAAGCCATTTCCAACATGCATGTCGAATAGTAAGCGATTTGAAATTTTTTGAAATTTTCATTTCAAAATGGTTCATTTCAATAGGTGTTGCCTTCGAAACCGACAAATTTTGAGTTGAAAATTGAAGTTTTTTAAATAGGGCTGATATCTGACGTGCATGTTGGGAATGACTAAAAGTTGAGATTTGACCATGTTAAGCCCTTCAAATAATAGCCAAATCAAGTTCAAAATTATTTCATAACACGCTAAAACAATATCGTCTAAAATTAATTTTTAAATACATTTGACCATTATTTATAAGGGTTACGATGATAAAACATATCTTTTAAGCCATTTCCAACATGCATGTCGAATAGTAAGCGATTTGAAATTTTTTGAAATTTTCATTTCAAAATGGTTCATTTCAATAGGTGTTGCCTTCGAAACCGACAAATTTTGAGTTGAAAATTGAAGTTTTTTAAATAGGCTGATATCGACGTGCATGTTGGGAATGACTAAAAGTTGAGATTTGACCATGTTAAGCCCTTCAAATAATAGCCAAATCAAGTTCAAAATTATTTCATAACACACTAAAACAATATCTTCTAAAATTGATTTTTAAATACAATTGACCATTATTTATAGGGGTTACCATGATAAAACTTGACTTTTTAGCCATTTCCAACATCCATGCTGAATATAATTGATTTGAAAAATTTCAAAATTTTCATGTCAAAATGGCTCATTTCAAAAGGTGTTGCATTCGATACCGACAAATTTTGAGTTCAAAATTGAAAATTTTTAAATGGGCCGATAACTAACGTGTACGTTGGAAATGACTAAAAATTGAGGGTTCACCATGTAAGACCTTCGAATAATAACCAAATCAAGTTAAAAAATATTTCATAACACGCTAAAACAATATCGTTTAAAATTGATTTTTAAATACATTTGACCATTATTTATTGGGGTTACGATGATAAAACATGTCTTTTTAGCCATTTCCAACATGCATGTCGAATAGTAATCGATTTGAAAAAATTTGAAATTTTCGAGTCAAAATGGCTCATTTAAATAGGTTTTGCATTCGAAACAGATAAATTTTGAGTTGAAAATTGAAATTTTTTAAATGGGGTGATAACTGACGTACATGTTGGAAATGACAAAAAATTGAGGGTTTTAAATAATATCCAAATTAAGTTAAAAAATATTTCATAGCACGCTAAAACAATATCGTTTAAAATTGATTTTTAAATTCATTCGACCATTATTATAGGGGTTACGATGATAAAACATGTCTTTTAAGCCATTTCCAACATGCATGTCGAATAGTAATCGATTTGAAATTTTTTGAAATTTTCATGTCAAAATGGTTCATTTCAATAGGTGTTGCCTTCGAAACCGACAAATTTTGAGTTGAAAATTTAAGTTTTTTAAATGGGCTGATATCTGACGTGCATGTTGGGAATGACTAAAAGTTGAGATTTCACCATGTTAAGCCCTTCAAATAATATCCAAATCAAGTTAAAAAATATTTCATAACACGCTAAAACAATATCGTCTAAAATTAATTTTTAAATACATTTGACCATTATTTATAAGGGTTACGATGATAAAACATATCTTTTAAGCCATTTCCAACATGCATGTCGAATAGTAAGCGATTTGAAATTTTTTGAAATTTTCATTTCAAAATGGTTCATTTCAATAGGTGTTGCCTTCGAAACCGACAAATTTTGAGTTGAAAATTGAAGTTTTTTAAATAGGCTGATATCTGACGTGCATGTTGGGAATGACTAAAAGTTGAGATTTGACCATGTTAAGCCCTTCAAATAATAGCCAAATCAAGTTCAAAATTATTTCATAACACGCTAAAACAATATCGTCTAAAATTAATTTTTAAATACATTTGACCATTATTTATAAGGGTTACGATGATAAAACATATCTTTTAAGCCATTTCCAACATGCATGTCGAATAGTAAGCGATTTGAAATTTTTTGAAATTTTCATTTCAAAATGGTTCATTTCAATAGGTGTTGCCTTCGAAACCGACAAATTTTGAGTTGAAAATTGAAGTTTTTTAAATAGGCTGATATCTGACGTGCATGTTGGGAATGACTAAAAGTTGAGATTTGACCATGTTAAGCCCTTCAAATAATAGCCAAATCAAGTTTAAAATTATTTCATAACACACTAAAACAATATCTTCTAAAATTGATTTATAAATACAATTGACCATTATTTATAGGGGTTACCATGATAAAACTTGACTTTTTAGCCATTTCCAACATCCATGCTGAATATAATTGATTTGAAAAATTTCAAAATTTTCATGTCAAAATGGCTCATTTCAAAAGGTGTTGCATTCGATACCGACAAATTTTGAGTTCAAAATTGAAAATTTTTAAATGGGCCGATAACTAACGTGTACGTTGGAAATGACTAAAAATTGAGGGTTCACCATGTAAGACCTTCGAATAATAACCAAATCAAGTTAAAAAATATTTCATAACACGCTAAAACAATATCGTTTAAAATTGATTTTTAAATACATTTGACCATTATTTATTGGGGTTACGATGATAAAACATGTCTTTTTAGCCATTTCCAACATGCATGTCGAATAGTAATCGATTTGAAAAATTTTGAAATTTTCGAGTCAAAATGGCTCATTTAAATAGGTTTTGCATTCGAAACGGATAAATTTTGAGTTGAAAATTGAAATTTTTTAAATGGGGTGATAACTGACGTACATGTTGGAAATGACAAAAAATTGAGGGTTTTAAATAATATCCAAATTAAGTTAAAAAATATTTCATAGCACGCTAAAACAATATCGTCTAAAATTGATTTTTAAATTCATTCGACCATTATTATAGGGGTTACGATGATAAAACATGTCTTTTAAGCCATTTCCAACATGCATGTCGAATAGTAATCGATTTGAAATTTTTTGAAATTTTCATGTCAAAATGGTTCATTTCAATAGGTGTTGCCTTCGAAACCGACAAATTTTGAGTTGAAAATTTAAGTTTTTTAAATGGGCCGATATCGACGTGCATGTTGGGAATGACTAAAAGTTGAGATTTCACCATGTTAAGCCCTTCAAATAATATCCAAATCAAGTTAAAAAATATTTCATAACACGCTAAAACAATATCGTCTAAAATTAATTTTTAAATACATTTGACCATTATTTATAAGGGTTACGATGATAAAACATATCTTTTAAGCCATTTCCAACATGCATGTCGAATAGTAAGCGATTTGAAATTTTTTGAAATTTTCATTTCAAAATGGTTCATTTCAATAGGTGTTGCCTTCGAAACCGACAAATTTTGAGTTGAAAATTGAAGTTTTTTAAATAGGCTGATATCTGACGTGCATGTTGGGAATGACTAAAAGTTGAGATTTTACCATGTTAAGCCCTTCAAATAATAGCCAAATCAAGTTCAAAATTATTTCATAACACGCTAAAACAATATCGTCTAAAATTAATTTTTAAATACATTTGACCATTATTTATAAGGGTTACGATGATAAAACATATCTTTTAAGCCATTTCCAACATGCATGTCGAATAGTAAGCGATTTGAAATTTTTTGAAATTTTCATTTCAAAATGGTTCATTTCAATAGGTGTTGCCTTCGAAACCGACAAATTTTGAGTTGAAAATTGAAGTTTTTTAAATAGGCTGATATCTGACGTGCATGTTGGGAATGACTAAAAGTTGAGATTTGACCATGTTAAGCCCTTCAAATAATAGCCAAATCAAGTTCAAAATTATTTCATAACACACTAAAACAATATCTTCTAAAATTGATTTATAAATACAATTGACCATTATTTATAGGGGTTACCATGATAAAACTTGACTTTTTAGCCATTTCCAACATCCATGCTGAATATAATTGATTTGAAAAATTTCAAAATTTTCATGTCAAAATGGCTCATTTCAAAAGGTGTTGCATTCGATACCGACAAATTTTGAGTTCAAAATTGAAAATTTTTAAATGGGCCGATAACTAACGTGTACGTTGGAAATGACTAAAAATTGAGGGTTCACCATGTAAGACCTTCGAATAATAACCAAATCAAGTTAAAAAATATTTCATAACACGCTAAAACAATATCGTTTAAAATTGATTTTTAAATACATTTGACCATTATTTATTGGGGTTACGATGATAAAACATGTCTTTTTAGCCATTTCCAACATGCATGTCGAATAGTAATCGATTTGAAAAAATTTGAAATTTTCAGGTCAAAATGGCTCATTTAAATAGGTTTTGCATTCGAAACAGATAAATTTTGAGTTGAAAATTGAAATTTTTTAAATGGGGTGATAACTGACGTACATGTTGGAAATGACAAAAAATTGAGGGTTTTAAATAATATCCAAATTAAGTTAAAAAATATTTCATAGCACGCTAAAACAATATCGTCTAAAATTGATTTTTAAATTCATTTGACCATTATTATAGGGGTTACGATGATAAAACATGTCTTTTAAGCCATTTCCAACATGCATGTCGAATAGTAATCGATTTGAAATTTTTTGAAATTTTCATGTCAAAATGGTTCATTTCAATAGGTGTTGCCTTCGAAACCGACAAATTTTGAGTTGAAAATTTAAGTTTTTTAAATGGGCCGATATCCGACGTGCATGTTGGGAATGACTAAAAGTTGAGATTTCACCATGTTAAGCCCTTCAAATAATATCCAAATCAAGTTAAAAAATATTTCATAACACGCTAAAACAATATCGTCTAAAATTAATTTTTAAATACATTTGACCATTATTTATAAGGGTTACGATGATAAAACATATCTTTTAAGCCATTTCCAACATGCATGTCGAATAGTAAGCGATTTGAAATTTTTTGAAATTTTCATTTCAAAATGGTTCATTTCAATAGGTGTTGCCTTCGAAACCGACAAATTTTGAGTTGAAAATTGAAGTTTTTTAAATAGGCTGATATCGACGTGCATGTTGGGAATGACTAAAAGTTGAGATTTGACCATGTTAAGCCCTTCAAATAATAGCCAAATCAAGTTCAAAATTATTTCATAACACGCTAAAACAATATCGTCTAAAATTAATTTTTAAATACATTTGACCATTATTTATAAGGGTTACGATGATAAAACATATCTTTTAAGCCATTTCAAACATGCATGTCGAATAGTAAGCGATTTGAAATTTTTTGAAATTTTCATTTCAAAATGGTTCATTTCAATAGGTGTTGCCTTCGAAACCGACAAATTTTGAGTTGAAAATTGAAGTTTTTTAAATAGGCTGATATCTGACGTGCATGTTGGGAATGACTAAAAGTTGAGATTTCACCATGTTAAGCCCTTCAAATAATAGCCAAATCAAGTTCAAAATTATTTCATAACACACTAAAACAATATCTTCTAAAATTGATTTTTAAATACAATTGACCATTATTTATAGGGGTTACCATGATAAAACTTGACTTTTTAGCCATTTCCAACATCCATGCTGAATATAATTGATTTGAAAAATTTCAAAATTTTCATGTCAAAATGGCTCATTTCAAAAGGTGTTGCATTCGATACCGACAAATTTTGAGTTCAAAATTGAAAATTTTTAAATGGGCTGATAACTAACGTGTACGTTGGAAATGACTAAAAATTGAGGGTTCACCATGTAAGACCTTCGAATAATAACCAAATCAAGTTAAAAAATATTTCATAACACGCTAAAACAATATCGTTTAAAATTGATTTTTAAATACATTTGACCATTATTTATTGGGGTTACGATGATAAAACATGTCTTTTTAGCCATTTCCAACATGCATGTCGAATAGTAATCGATTTGAAAAATTTTGAAATTTTCAGGTCAAAATGGCTCATTTAAATAGGTTTTGCATTTGAAACAGATAAATTTTGAGTTGAAAATTGAAATTTTTTAAATGGGGTGATAACTGACGTACATGTTGGAAATGACAAAAAATTGAGGGTTTTAAATAATATCCAAATTAAGTTAAAAAATATTTCATAGCACGCTAAAACAATATCGTCTAAAATTGATTTTTAAATTCATTCGACCATTATTATAGGGGTTACGATGATAAAACATGTCTTTTAAGCCATTTCCAACATGCATGTCGAATAGTAATCGATTTGAAATTTTTTGAAATTTTCATGTCAAAATGGTTCATTTCAATAGGTGTTGCCTTCGAAACCGACAAATTTTGAGTTGAAAATTTAAGTTTTTTAAATGGGCTGATATCTGACGTGCATGTTGGGAATGACTAAAAGTTGAGATTTCACCATGTTAAGACCTTCAAATAATATCCAAATCAAGTTAAAAAATATTTCATAACACGCTAAAACAATATCGTCTAAAATTAATTTTTAAATACATTTGACCATTATTTATAAGGGTTACGATGATAAAACATATCTTTTAAGCCATTTCCAACATGCATGTCGAATAGTAAGCGATTTGAAATTTTTTGAAATTTTCATTTCAAAATGGTTCATTTCAATAGGTGTTGCCTTCGAAACCGACAAATTTTGAGTTGAAAATTGAAGTTTTTTAAATAGGCTGATATCTGACGTGCATGTTGGGAATGACTAAAAGTTGAGATTTGACCATGTTAAGCCCTTCAAATAATAGCCAAATCAAGTTCAAAATTATTTCATAACACGCTAAAACAATATCGTCTAAAATTAATTTTTAAATACATTTGACCATTATTTATAAGGGTTACGATGATAAAACATATCTTTTAAGCCATTTCCAACATGCATGTCGAATAGTAAGCGATTTGAAATTTTTTGAAATTTTCATTTCAAAATGGTTCATTTCAATAGGTGTTGCCTTCGAAACCGACAAATTTTGAGTTGAAAATTGAAGTTTTTTAAATAGGCTGATATCTGACGTGCATGTTGGGAATGACTAAAAGTTGAGATTTCACCATGTTAAGCCCTTCAAATAATAGCCAAATCAAGTTCAAAATTATTTCATAACACACTAAAACAATATCTTCTAAAATTGATTTTTAAATACAATTGACCATTATTTATAGGGGTTACCATGATAAAACTTGACTTTTTAGCCATTTCCAACATCCATGCTGAATATAATTGATTTGAAAAATTTCAAAATTTTCATGTCAAAATGGCTCATTTCAAAAGGTGTTGCATTCGATACCGACAAATTTTGAGTTCAAAATTGAAAATTTTTAAATGGGCCGATAACTAACGTGTACGTTGGAAATGACTAAAAATTGAGGGTTCACCATGTAAGACCTTCGAATAATAACCAAATCAAGTTAAAAAATATTTCATAACACGCTAAAACAATATCGTTTAAAATTGATTTTTAAATACATTTGACCATTATTTATTGGGGTTACGATGATAAAACATGTCTTTTTAGCCATTTCCAACATGCATGTCGAATAGTAATCGATTTGAAAAATTTTGAAATTTTCAGGTCAAAATGGCTCATTTAAATAGGTTTTGCATTCGAAACAGATAAATTTTGAGTTGAAAATTAAAATTATTTAAATGGGGTGATAACTGACGTACATGTTGGAAATGACAAAAAATTGAGGGTTCACCATGTTAATCCCTTCAAATAATATCCAAATTAAGTTAAAAAATATTACATAGCACGCTAAAACAATATCGTCTAAAATTGATTTTTAAATTCATTTGACCATTATTTATAGGGGTTACGATGATAAAACATGTCTTTTAAGCCATTTCCAACATGCATGTCGAATAGTAATCGATTTGAAATTTTTTGAAATTTTCATGTCAAAATGGTTCATTTCAATAGGTGTTGCCTTCGAAACCGACAAATTTTGAGTTGAAAATTTAAGTTTTTTAAATGGGCCGATATCGACGTGCATGTTGGGAATGACTAAAAGTTGAGATTTCACCATGTTAAGCCCTTCAAATAATATCCAAATCAAGTTAAAAAATATTTCATAACACGCTAAAACAATATCGTCTAAAATTAATTTTTAAATACATTTGACCATTATTTATAAGGGTTACGATGATAAAACATATCTTTTAAGCCATTTCCAACATGCATGTCGAATAGTAAGCGATTTGAAAATTTTTGAAATTTTCATTTCAAAATGGTTCATTTCAATAGGTGTTGCCTTCGAAACCGACAAATTTTGAGTTGAAAATTGAAGTTTTTTAAATAGGGTTGATATCGACGTGCATGTTGGGAATGACTAAAAGTTGAGATTTTACCATGTTAAGCCCTTCAAATAATAGCCAAATCAAGTTCAAAATTATTTCATAACACGCTAAAACAATATCGTCTAAAATTAATTTTTAAATACATTTGACCATTATTTATAAGGGTTACGATGATAAAACATATCTTTTAAGCCATTTCCAACATGCATGTCGAATAGTAAGCGATTTGAAATTTTTTGAAATTTTCATTTCAAAATGGTTCATTTCAATAGGTGTTGCCTTCGAAACCGACAAATTTTGAGTTGAAAATTGAAGTTTTTTAAATAGGCTGATATCTGACGTGCATGTTGGGAATGACTAAAAGTTGAGATTTCACCATGTTAAGCCCTTCAAATAATAGCCAAATCAAGTTCAAAATTATTTCATAACACACTAAAACAATATCTTCTAAAATTGATTTTTAAATACAATTGACCATTATTTATAGGGGTTACCATGATAAAACTTGACTTTTTAGCCATTTCCAACATCCATGCTGAATATAATTGATTTGAAAAATTTCAAAATTTTCATGTCAAAATGGCTCATTTCAAAAGGTGTTGCATTCGATACCGACAAATTTTGAGTCCAAAACTGAAAATTCTTAAATTGGCTGATAACTAACGTGTACGTTGGAAATGACTAAAAATTGAGGGTTCACCATGTAAGACCTTCGAATAATAACCAAATCAAGTTAAAAAATATTTCATAACACGCTAAAACAATATCGTTTAAAATTGATTTTTAAATACATTTGACCATTATTTATTGGGGTTACGATGATAAAACATGTCTTTTTAGCCATTTCCAACATGCATGTCGAATAGTAATCGATTTGAAAAATTTTGAAATTTTCGAGGTCAAAATGGCTCATTTAAATAGGTTTTGCATTCGAAACGGATAAATTTTGAGTTGAAAATTGAAATTTTTTAAATGGGGTGATAACCGACGTACATGTTGGAAATGACAAAAAATTGAGGGTTCACCATGTTAAGCCCTTCAAATAATATCCAAATTAAGTTAAAAAATATTTCATAGCACGCTAAAACAATATCGTCTAAAATTGATTTTTAAATTCATTTGACCATTATTTATAGGGGTTACGATGATAAAACATGTCTTTTAAGCCATTTCCAACATGCATGTCGAATAGTAATCGATTTGAAATTTTTTGAAATTTTCATGTCAAAATGGTTCATTTCAATAGGTGTTGCCTTCGAAACCGACAAATTTTGAGTTGAAAATTTAAGTTTTTTAAATGGGCCGATATCTGACGTGCATGTTGGGAATGACTAAAAGTTGAGATTTCACCATGTTAAGCCCTTCAAATAATATCCAAATCAAGTTAAAAAATATTTCATAACACGCTAAAACAATATCGTCTAAAATTGATTTTTAAATACATTTGACCATTATTTATAAGGGTTACGATGATAAAACATATCTTTTAAGCCATTTCCAACATGCATGTCGAATAGTAAGCGATTTGAAAATTTTTGAAATTTTCATTTCAAAATGGTTCATTTCAATAGGTGTTGCCTTCGAAACCGACAAATTTTGAGTTCAAAATTGAAGATTTTTAAATAGGTCGATAAATCGACGTGTACGTTGGGAATGACTAAAAGTTGAGATTTGACCATGTTAAGCCCTTCAAATAATAGCCAAATCAAGTTAAAAATTATTTCATAACACGCTAAAACAATATCGTCTAAAATTGATTTTTAAATTCATTTGACCATTATTTATAAGGGTTACGATGATAAAACATATCTTTTAAGCCATTTCCAACATGCATGTCGAATAGTAATCGATTTGAAATTTTTTGAAATTTTCATTTCAAAATGGTTCATTTCAATAGGTGTTGCCTTCGAAACCGACAAATTTTGAGTCGAAAATTGAAGTTTTTTAAATGGGCTGATATCTGACGTGCATGTTGGGAATGACTAAAAGTTTAGATTTCACCATGTTAAGCCCTTCAAATAATAGCCAAATCAAGTTCAAAATTATTTCATAACACACTAAAACAATATCTTCTAAAATTGATTTTTAAATACAATTGACCATTATTTATAGGGGTTACCATGATAAAACTTGACTTTTTAGCCATTTCCAACATCCATGCTGAATATAATTGATTTGAAAAATTTAAAAATTTTCATGTCAAAATGGCTCATTTCAAAAGGTGTTGCATTCGATACCGACAAATTTTGAGTTCAAAATTGAAAATTTTTAAATTGGTCGATAACTAACGTGTACGTTGGAAATGACTAAAAATTGAGGGTTCACCATGTAAGACCTTCGAATAATAACCAAATCAAGTTAAAACATATTTCATAACACGCTAAAACAATATCGTTTAAAATTGATTTTTAAATACATTTGACCATTATTTATTGGGGTTACGATGATAAAACATGTCTTTTTAGCCATTTCCAACATGCATGTCGAATAGTAATCGATTTGAAAAATTTTGAAATTTTCGAGTCAAAATGGCTCATTTAAATAGGTGTTGCATTCGAAACAGATAAATTTTGAGTTGAAAATTGAAATTTTTTAAATGGGGTGATAACCGACGTACATGTTGGAAATGACTAAAAATTGAGGGTTCACCATGTTAAGCGTTTTAAATAATATCCAAATCAAGTTAAAAAATATTTCATAACACGCTAAAACAATATCGTCTAAAATTGATTTTTAAATTCATTTGACCATTATTTATAGGGGTTACGATGATAAAACATGTCTTTTAAGCCATTTCCAACATGCATGTCGAATAGTAATCGATTTGAAATTTTTTGAAATTTTCATGTCAAAATTGTTCATTTCAATAGGTGTTGCCTTCGAAACCGACAAATTTTGAGTTGAAAATTGAAGTTTTTTAAATGGGCCGATATCTGACGTGCATGTTGGGAATGACTAAAAGTTGAGATTTCACCATGTTAAGGCCTTCAAATAATAGCCAAATCAAGTTCAAAATTATTTCATAACACACTAAAACAATATCTTCTAAAATTGATTTTTAAATACAATTGACCGTTATTTATAAGGGTTAGCATGATAAAACTTGACTTTTTAGCCATTTCCAACATCCATGTTGAATATTAATTGTTTTCAAAATTTTCAAAATTTTCATGTCAAAATGGCTCATTCAAAAGGTGTTGCATTCGAAACCGAAATATTTTGAGTTCAAAATTGAAAATTTTTAAAAGGGCTGATAAATAACGTGTACGTTGGAAATGTCTAAAAATTGAGGGTTCACCATGTTAAGCCCTTCAAATAACATCCAAATCAAGTTAAAAAATATTTCATAACACGCTAAAACAATATCGTCGAAAATTGATTTTTAAATTCATTTGACCATTATCTATAGGGGTTACGATGATAAAACATATCTTTTAAGCCATTTCCAACATGCATGTCGAATAGTAATCGATTTGAAATTTTTTGAAATTTTCATGTCAAAATGGTTCATTTCAATAGGTGTTGCCTTCGAAACCGACAAATTTTGAGTCGAAAATTGAAGTTTTTTAAATGGGCTGATATCTGACGTGCATGTTGGGAATGACTAAAAGTTTAGATTTCACCATGTTAAGCCCTTCAAATAATAGCCAAATCAAGTTCAAAATTATTTCATAACACACTAAAACAATATCTTCTAAAATTGATTTTTAAATACAATTGACCATTATTTATAGGGGTTACCATGATAAAACTTGACTTTTTAGCCATTTCCAACATCCATGCTGAATATAATTGATTTGAAAAATTTAAAAATTTTCATGTCAAAATGGCTCATTTCAAAAGGTGTTGCATTCGATACCGACAAATTTTGAGTTCAAAACTAAAATTTTTTAAATTGGCTGATAACTAACGTGTACGTTGGAAATGACTAAAAATTGAGGGTTCACCATGTAAGACCTTCGAATAATAACCAAATCAAGTTAAAACATATTTCATAACAAGCTAAAACAATATCGTTTAAAATTGATTTTTAAATACATTTGACCATTATTTATTGGGGTTACGATGATAAAACATGTCTTTTTAGCCATTTCCAACATGCATGTCGAATAGTAATCGATTTGAAAAATTTTGAAATTTTCGAGTCAAAATGGCTCATTTCAATAGGTGTTGCATTCGAAACAGATAAATTTTGAGTTGAAAATTGAAATTTTTTAAATGGGGTGATAACAGACGTACCTGTTGGAAATGACTAAAAATTGAGGGTTCACCATGTTAAGCCCTTCAAATAATATCCAAATCAAGTTAAAAAATATTTCATAACACGCTAAAACAATATCGTCTAAAATTGATTTTTAAATTCATTTGACCATTATTTATAGGGGTTACGATGATAAAACATGTCTTTTAAGCCATTTCCAACATGCATGTCGAATAGTAATCGATTTGAAGTTTTTTGAAATTTTCATGTCAAAATTGTTCATTTCAATAGGTGTTGCCTTCGAAACCGACAAATTTTGAGTCGAAAATTGAAGTGTTTTAAATGGGCTGATATCTGACGTGCATGTTGGGAATGACTAAAAGTTGAGATTTCACCATGTTAAGGCCTTCAAATAATAGCCAAATCAAGTTCAAAATTATTTCATAACACACTAAAACAATATCTTCTAAAATTGATTTTTAAATACAATTGACCGTTATTTATAGGGGTTAGCATGATAAAACTTGACTTTTTAGCCATTTCCAACATCCATGCTGAATATTAATTGTTTTCAAAATTTTCAAAATTTTCATGTCAAAATGGCTCATTCAAAAGGTGTTGCATTCGAAACCGAAATATTTTGAGTTCAAAATTGAAAATTTTTAAAAGGGCTGATAAATAACGTGTACGTTGGAAATGTCTAAAAATTGAGGGTTCACCATGTTAGCCCTTCAAATAATAACCAAATCAAGTTAAAAAATATTTCATAACACGCTAAAACAATATCGTTTAAAATTGATTTTTAAATACATTTGACCATTATTTATTGGGGTTACGATGATAAAACATTCTTTTTAGCCATTTCCAACATGCATGTCGAATAGTAAGCGATTTGAAATTTTTTGAAATTTTCATTTCAAAATGGTTCATTTCAATAGTGTTGCCTTCGAAACCGACAAATTTTGAGTTGAAAATTGAAGTTTTTTAAATAGGCCGATATCTGACGTGCATGTTGGGAATGACTAAAAGTTGAGATTTCACCATGTTAAGCCCTTCAAATAATATCCAAATAAAGTTAAAAAATATTTCATAACACGCTAAAACAATATCGTCTAAAATTGATTTTTAAATTCATTTGACCATTATTTATAGGGGTTACGATGATAAAACATATCTTTTAAGCCATTTCCAACATGCATGTCGAATAGTAATCGATTTGAAATTTTTTGAAATTTTCATGTCAAAATGGTTCATTTCAATAGGTGTTGCCTTCGAAACCGACAAATTTTGAGTCGAAAATTGAAGTTTTTTAAATGGGCTGATATCGACGTGCATGTTGGGAATGACTAAAAGTTGAGATTTCACCATGTTAAGCCCTTCAAATAATAGCCAAATCAAGTTCAAAATTATTTCATAACACACTAAAACAATATCTTCTAAAATTGATTTTTAAATACAATTGACCATTATTTATAGGGGTTACCATGATAAAACTTGACTTTTTAGCCATTTCCAACATCCATGCTGAATATAATTGATTTGAAAAATTTAAAAATTTTCATGTCAAAATGGCTCATTTCAAAAGGTGTTGCATTCCATACCGACAAATTTTGAGTTCAAAACTGAAAATTTTTTAAATTGGGTGATAACTAACGTGTACGTTGGAAATGACTAAAAATTGAGGGTTCACCATGTAAGACCTTCGAATAATAACCAAATCAAGTTAAAACATATTTCATAACAAGCTAAAACAATATCGTTTAAAATTGATTTTTAAATACATTTGACCATTATTTATTGGGGTTACGATGATAAAACATGTCTTTTTAGCCATTTCCAACATGCATGTCGAATAGTAATCGATTTGAAAAATTTTGAAATTTTCGAGTCAAAATGGCTCATTTCAATAGGTGTTGCAT
The DNA here is from genome assembly GCA_030674075.2 of Linum usitatissimum. Taxonomy (NCBI): domain Eukaryota; kingdom Viridiplantae; phylum Streptophyta; class Magnoliopsida; order Malpighiales; family Linaceae; genus Linum; species Linum usitatissimum. Next base: position 94,734 of record JAUJYP020000332.1, read on the forward strand.
TCGAAACGGATAAATTTTGAGTTGAAAATTGAAATTTTTTAAATGGGGTGATAACGGACGTACATGTTGGAAATGACTAAAAATTGAGGGTTCACCATGTTAAGCCCTTCAAATAATATCCAAATCAAGTTAAAAAATATTTCATAACACGCTAAAACAATATCGTCTAAAATTGATTTTTAAATTCATTTGACCATTATTTATAGGGGTTACGATGATAAAACATGTCTTTTAAGCCATTTCCAACATGCATGTCGAATAGTAATCGATTTGAAATTTTTTGAAATTTTCATGTCAAAATGGTTCATTTCAATAGGTGTTGCCTTCGAAACCGACAAATTTTGAGTCGAAAATTGAAGTTTTTTAAATGGGCTGATATCTGACGTGCATGTTGGGAATGACTAAAAGTTGAGATTTCACCATGTTAAGCCCTTCAAATAATAGCCAAATCAAGTTCAAAATTATTTCATAACACACTAAAACAATATCTTCTAAAATTGATTTTTAAATACAATTGACCATTATTTATAGGGGTTACCATGATAAAACTTGACTTTTTAGCCATTTCCAACATCCATGCTGAATATAATTGATTTGAAAAATTTCAAAATTTTCATGTCAAAATGGCTCATTTCAAAAGGTGTTGCATTCGAAACCGAAAATTTTGAGTTAAAAATTGAAAATTTTTAAATGGGCCGATAACTAACGTGTACGTTGGAAATGACTAAAAATTGAGGGTTCACCATGTAAGACCTTCGAATAATAACCAAATCAAGTTAAAAAATATTTCATAACACGCTAAAACAATATCGTTTAAAATTGATTTTTAAATACATTTGACCATTATTTATTGGGGTTACGATGATAAAACATGTCTTTTTAGCCATTTCCAACATGCATGTCGAATAGTAATCGATTTGAAAAATTTTGAAATTTTCATGTCAAAATGGCTCATTTAAATAGGTTTTGCATTCGAAACGGATAAATTTTGAGTTGAAAATTAAAATTTTTTAAATGGGGTGATAATCGACGTACATGTTGGAAATGACTAAAAATTGAGGGTTCACCATGTTAAGCCCTTCAAATAATATCCAAATTAAGTTAAAAAATATTTCATAGCACGCTAAAACAATATCGTCTAAAATTGATTTTTAAATTCATTTGACCATTATTATAGGGGTTACGATGATAAAACATGTCTTTTAAGCCATTTCCAACATGCATGTCGAATAGTAATCGATTTGAAATTTTTTGAAATTTTCATGTCAAAATGGTTCATTTCAATAGGTGTTGCCTTCGAAACCGACAAATTTTGAGTTGAAAATTTAAGTTTTTTAAATGGGCTGATATCTGACGTGCATGTTGGGAATGACAAAAAGTTGAGATTTCACCATGTTAAGCCCTTCAAATAATATCCAAATCAAGTTAAAAAATATTTCATAACACGCTAAAACAATATCGTCTAAAATTAATTTTTAAATACATTTGACCATTATTTATAAGGGTTACGATGATAAAACATATCTTTTAAGCCATTTCCAACATGCATGTCGAATAGTAAGCGATTTGAAATTTTCATTTCAAAATGGTTCATTTCAATAGGTGTTGCCTTCGAAACCGACAAATTTTGAGTTGAAAATTGAAGTTTTTTAAATAGGCTGATATCTGACGTGCATGTTGGGAATGACTAAAAGTTGAGATTTGACCATGTTAAGCCCTTCAAATAATAGCCAAATCAAGTTCAAAATTATTTCATAACACGCTAAAACAATATCGTCTAAAATTAATTTTTAAATACATTTGACCATTATTTATAAGGGTTACGATGATAAAACATATCTTTTAAGCCATTTCCAACATGCATGTCGAATAGTAAGCGATTTGAAATTTTTTGAAATTTTCATTTCAAAATGGTTCATTTCAATAGGTGTTGCCTTCGAAACCGACAAATTTTGAGTTGAAAATTGAAGTTTTTTAAATAGGGTGATATCGACGTGCATGTTGGGAATGACTAAAAGTTGAGATTTGACCATGTTAAGCCCTTCAAATAATAGCCAAATCAAGTTCAAAATTATTTCATAACACGCTAAAACAATATCGTCTAAAATTAATTTTTAAATACATTTGACCATTATTTATAAGGGTTACGATGATAAAACATATCTTTTAAGCCATTTCCAACATGCATGTCGAATAGTAAGCGATTTGAAATTTTTTGAAATTTTCATTTCAAAATGGTTCATTTCAATAGGTGTTGCCTTCGAAACCGACAAATTTTGAGTTGAAAATTGAAGTTTTTTAAATAGGCTGATATCTGAGGTGCATGTTGGGAATGACTAAAAGTTGAGATTTGACCATGTTAAGCCCTTCAAATAATAGCCAAATCAAGTTCAAAATTATTTCATAACACACTAAAACAATATCTTCTAAAATTGATTTTTAAATACAATTGACCATTATTTATAGGGGTTACCATGATAAAACTTGACTTTTTAGCCATTTCCAACATCCATGCCGAATATAATTGATTTGAAAATTTTCAAAATTTTCATGTCAAAATGGCTCATTTCAAAAGGTGTTGCATTCGATACCGACAAATTTTGAGTTCAAAATTGAAAATTTTTAAATGGGCCGATAACTAACGTGTACGTTGGAAATGACTAAAAATTGAGGGTTCACCATGTAAGACCTTCGAATAATAACCAAATCAAGTTAAAAAATATTTCATAACACGCTAAAACAATATCGTTTAAAATTGATTTTTAAATACATTTGACCATTATTTATTGGGGTTACGATGATAAAACATGTCTTTTTAGCCATTTCCAACATGCATGTCGAATAGTAATCGATTTGAAAAATTTTGAAATTTTCAGGTCAAAATGGCTCATTTAAATAGGTTTTGCATTCGAAACGGATAAATTTTGAGTTGAAAATTAAAATTTTTTAAATGGGGTGATAAGCGACGTACATGTTGGAAATGACTAAAAATTAAGGGTTCACCATGTTAAGCCCTTCAAATAATATCCAAATTAAGTTAAAAAATATTACATAGCACGCTAAAACAATATCGTCTAAAATTGATTTTTAAATTCATTTGACCATTATTTATAGGGGTTACGATGATAAAACATGTCTTTTAAGCCATTTCCGACTTGCATGTCGAATAGTAATCGATTTGAAATTTTTTGAAATTTTCATGTCAAAATGTTTCATTTCAATAGGTGTTGCCTTCGAAACCGACAAATTTTGAGTTGAAAATTTAAGTTTTTTAAATAGGCTGATATCTGACGTGCATGTTGGGAATGACTAAAAGTTGAGATTTCACCATGTTAAGCCCTTCAAATAATAGCCAAATCAAGTTCAAAATTATTTCATAACACACTAAAACAATATCTTCTAAAATTGATTTTTAAACACAATTGACCATTATTTATAGGGGTTACCATGATAAAACTTGACTATTTAGCCATTTCCAACATCCATGCTGAATATAATTGATTTGAAAAATTTCAAAATTTTCATGTCAAAATGGCTCATTTCAAAAGGTGTTGCATTCGATACCGACCAATTTTGAGTTCAAAATTGAAAATTTTTAAATGGGCTGATAACTAACGTGTACGTTGGAAATGACTAAAAATTGAGGGTTCACCATGTAAGACCTTCGAATAATAACCAAATCAAGTTAAAAAATATTTCATAACACGCTAAAACAATATCGTTTAAAATTGATTTTTAAATACATTTGACCATTATTTATTGGGGTTACGATGATAAAACATGTCTTTTTAGCCATTTCCAACATGCATGTCGAATAGTAATCGATTTGAAAAATTTTGAAATTTTCAGGTCAAAATGGCTCATTTAAATAGGTTTTGCATTCGAAACGGATAAATTTTGAGTTGAAAATTAAAATTTTTTAAATGGGGTGATAAGCGACGTACATGTTGGAAATGACTAAAAATTGAGGGTTCACCATGTTAAGCCCTTCAAATAATATCCAAATTAAGTTAAAAAATATTTCATAGCACGCTAAAACAATATCGTCTAAAATTGATTTTTAAATTCATTTGACCATTATTATAGGGGTTACGATGATAAAACATGTCTTTTAAGCCATTTCCAACATGCATGTCGAATAGTAATCGATTTGAAATTTTTTGAAATTTTCATGTCAAAATGGTTCATTTCAATAGGTGTTGCCTTCGAAACCGACAAATTTTGAGTTGAAAATTTAAGTTTTTTAAATGGGTCGATATCGACGTGCATGTTGGGAATGACAAAAAGTTGAGATTTCACCATGTTAAGCCCTTCAAATAATATCCAAATCAAGTTAAAAAATATTTCATAACACGCTAAAACAATATCGTCTAAAATTAATTTTTAAATACATTTGACCATTATTTATAAGGGTTACGATGATAAAACATATCTTTTAAGCCATTTCCAACATGCATGTCGAATAGTAAGCGATTTGAAATTTTTTGAAATTTTCATTTCAAAATGGTTCATTTCAATAGGTGTTACCTTCGAAACCGACAAATTTTGAGTTGAAAATTGAAGTTTTTTAAATAGGTCGATATCGACGTGCATGTTGGGAATGACTAAAAGTTGAGATTTGACCATGTTAAGCCCTTCAAATAATAGCCAAATCAAGTTCAAAATTATTTCATAACACGCTAAAACAATATCGTCTAAAATTAATTTTTAAATACATTTGACCATTATTTATAAGGGTTACGATGATAAAACATATCTTTTAAGCCATTTCCAACATGCATGTCGAATAGTAAGCGATTTGAAATTTTTTGAAATTTTCATGTCAAAATGGTTCATTTCAATAGGTGTTGCCTTCGAAACCGACAAATTTTGAGTTGAAAATTTAAGTTTTTTAAATGGGCCGATATCGACGTGCATGTTGGGAATGACAAAAAGTTGAGATTTCACCATGTTAAGCCCTTCAAATAATATCCAAATCAAGTTAAAAAATATTTCATAACACGCTAAAACAATATCGTCTAAAATTAATTTTTAAATACATTTGACCATTATTTATAAGGGTTACGATGATAAAACATATCTTTTAAGCCATTTCCAACATGCATGTCGAATAGTAAGCGATTTGAAATTTTCATTTCAAAATGGTTCATTTCAATAGGTGTTGCCTTCGAAACCGACAAATTTTGAGTTGAAAATTGAAGTTTTTTAAATAGGCTGATATATCGACGTGCATGTTGGGAATGACTAAAAGTTGAGATTTGACCATGTTAAGCCCTTCAAATAATAGCCAAATCAAGTTCAAAATTATTTCATAACACGCTAAAACAATATCGTCTAAAATTAATTTTTAAATACATTTGACCATTATTTATAAGGGTTACGATGATAAAACATATCTTTTAAGCCATTTCCAACATGCATGTCGAATAGTAAGCGATTTGAAATTTTTTGAAATTTTCATTTCAAAATGGTTCATTTCAATAGGTGTTGCCTTCGAAACCGACAAATTTTGAGTTGAAAATTGAAGTTTTTTAAATAGGTCGATATCGACGTGCATGTTGGGAATGACTAAAAGTTGAGATTTGACCATGTTAAGCCCTTCAAATAATAGCCAAATCAAGTTCAAAATTATTTCATAACACGCTAAAACAATATCGTCTAAAATTAATTTTTAAATACATTTGACCATTATTTATAAGGGTTACGATGATAAAACATATCTTTTAAGCCATTTCCAACATGCATGTCGAATAGTAAGCGATTTGAAATTTTTTGAAATTTTCATTTCAAAATGGTTCATTTCAATAGGTGTTGCCTTCGAAACCGACAAATTTTGAGTTGAAAATTGAAGTTTTTTAAATAGGCTGATATCTGAGGTGCATGTTGGGAATGACTAAAAGTTGAGATTTGACCATGTTAAGCCCTTCAAATAATAGCCAAATCAAGTTCAAAATTATTTCATAACACACTAAAACAATATCTTCTAAAATTGATTTTTAAATACAATTGACCATTATTTATAGGGGTTACCATGATAAAACTTGACTTTTTAGCCATTTCCAACATCCATGCTGAATATAATTGATTTGAAAATTTTCAAAATTTTCATGTCAAAATGGCTCATTTCAAAAGGTGTTGCATTCGATACCGACAAATTTTGAGTTCAAAATTGAAAATTTTTAAATGGGCTGATAACTAACGTGTACGTTGGAAATGACTAAAAATTGAGGGTTCACCATGTAAGACCTTCGAATAATAACCAAATCAAGTTAAAAAATATTTCATAACACGCTAAAACAATATCGTTTAAAATTGATTTTTAAATACATTTGACCATTATTTATTGGGGTTACGATGATAAAACATGTCTTTTTAGCCATTTCCAACATGCATGTCGAATAGTAATCGATTTGAAAAATTTTGAAATTTTCAGGTCAAAATGGCTCATTTAAATAGGTTTTGCATTCGAAACGGATAAATTTTGAGTTGAAAATTAAAATTTTTTAAATGGGGTGATAATCGACGTACATGTTGGAAATGACTAAAAATTAAGGGTTCACCATGTTAAGCCCTTCAAATAATATCCAAATTAAGTTAAAAAATATTACATAGCACGCTAAAACAATATCGTCTAAAATTGATTTTTAAATTCATTTGACCATTATTTATAGGGGTTACGATGATAAAACATGTCTTTTAAGCCATTTCCGACTTGCATGTCGAATAGTAATCGATTTGAAATTTTTTGAAATTTTCATGTCAAAATGTTTCATTTCAATAGGTGTTGCCTTCGAAACCGACAAATTTTGAGTTGAAAATTTAAGTTTTTTAAATAGGCTGATATCTGACGTGCATGTTGGGAATGACTAAAAGTTGAGATTTCACCATGTTAAGCCCTTCAAATAATAGCCAAATCAAGTTCAAAATTATTTCATAACACACTAAAACAATATCTTCTAAAATTGATTTTTAAACACAATTGACCATTATTTATAGGGGTTACCATGATAAAACTTGACTATTTAGCCATTTCCAACATCCATGCTGAATATAATTGATTTGAAAAATTTCAAAATTTTCATGTCAAAATGGCTCATTTCAAAAGGTGTTGCATTCGATACCGACCAATTTTGAGTTCAAAATTGAAAATTTTTAAATGGGCTGATAACTAACGTGTACGTTGGAAATGACTAAAAATTGAGGGTTCACCATGTAAGACCTTCGAATAATAACCAAATCAAGTTAAAAAATATTTCATAACACGCTAAAACAATATCGTTTAAAATTGATTTTTAAATACATTTGACCATTATTTATTGGGGTTACGATGATAAAACATGTCTTTTTAGCCATTTCCAACATGCATGTCGAATAGTAATCGATTTGAAAAATTTTGAAATTTTCAGGTCAAAATGGCTCATTTAAATAGGTTTTGCATTCGAAACAGATAAATTTTGAGTTGAAAATTAAAATTTTTTAAATGGGGTGATAACTGACGTACATGTTGGAAATGACTAAAAATTGAGGGTTCACCATGTTAAGCCCTTCAAATAATATCCAAATTAAGTTAAAAAATATTTCATAGCACGCTAAAACAATATCGTCTAAAATTGATTTTTAAATTCATTTGACCATTATTATAGGGGTTACGATGATAAAACATGTCTTTTAAGCCATTTCCAACATGCATGTCGAATAGTAATCGATTTGAAATTTTTTGAAATTTTCATGTCAAAATGGTTCATTTCAATAGGTGTTGCCTTCGAAACCGACAAATTTTGAGTTGAAAATTTAAGTTTTTTAAATGGGCCGATATCGACGTGCATGTTGGGAATGACAAAAAGTTGAGATTTCACCATGTTAAGCCCTTCAAATAATATCCAAATCAAGTTAAAAAATATTTCATAACACGCTAAAACAATATCGTCTAAAATTAATTTTTAAATACATTTGACCATTATTTATAAGGGTTACGATGATAAAACATATCTTTTAAGCCATTTCCAACATGCATGTCGAATAGTAAGCGATTTGAAATTTTTTGAAATTTTCATTTCAAAATGGTTCATTTCAATAGGTGTTACCTTCGAAACCGACAAATTTTGAGTTGAAAATTGAAGTTTTTTAAATAGGCTGATATCTGACGTGCATGTTGGGAATGACTAAAAGTTGAGATTTGACCATGTTAAGCCCTTCAAATAATAGCCAAATCAAGTTCAAAATTATTTCATAACACGCTAAAACAATATCGTCTAAAATTAATTTTTAAATACATTTGACCATTATTTATAAGGGTTACGATGATAAAACATATCTTTTAAGCCATTTCCAACATGCATGTCGAATAGTAAGCGATTTGAAATTTTTTGAAATTTTCATTTCAAAATGGTTCATTTCAATAGGTGTTGCCTTCGAAACCGACAAATTTTGAGTTGAAAATTGAAGTTTTTTAAATAGGTCGATATCGACGTGCATGTTGGGAATGACTAAAAGTTGAGATTTGACCATGTTAAGCCCTTCAAATAATAGCCAAATCAAGTTCAAAATTATTTCATAACACGCTAAAACAATATCGTCTAAAATTAATTTTTAAATACATTTGACCATTATTTATAAGGGTTACGATGATAAAACATATCTTTTAAGCCATTTCCAACATGCATGTCGAATAGTAAGCGATTTGAAATTTTTTGAAATTTTCATTTCAAAATGGTTCATTTCAATAGGTGTTGCCTTCGAAACCGACAAATTTTGAGTTGAAAATTGAAGTTTTTTAAATAGGTTGATATCGACGTGCATGTTGGGAATGACTAAAAGTTGAGATTTGACCATGTTAAGCCCTTCAAATAATAGCCAAATCAAGTTCAAAATTATTTCATAACACGCTAAAACAATATCGTCTAAAATTAATTTTTAAATACATTTGACCATTATTTATAAGGGTTACCATGATAAAACTTGACTTTTTAGCCATTTCCAACATCCATGCTGAATATAATTGATTTGAAAATTTTCAAAATTTTCATGTCAAAATGGCTCATTTCAAAAGGTGTTGCATTCGATACCGACAAATTTTGAGTTCAAAATTGAAAATTTTTAAATGGGCCGATAACTAACGTGTACGTTGGAAATGACTAAAAATTGAGGGTTCACCATGTAAGACCTTCGAATAATAACCAAATCAAGTTAAAAAATATTTCATAACACGCTAAAACAATATCGTTTAAAATTGATTTTTAAATACATTTGACCATTATTTATTGGGGTTACGATGATAAAACATGTCTTTTTAGCCATTTCCAACATGCATGTCGAATAGTAATCGATTTGAAAAATTTTGAAATTTTCAGGTCAAAATGGCTCATTTAAATAGGTTTTGCATTCGAAACGGATAAATTTTGAGTTGAAAATTAAAATTTTTTAAATGGGGTGATAAGCGACGTACATGTTGGAAATGACTAAAAATTAAGGGTTCACCATGTTAAGCCCTTCAAATAATATCCAAATTAAGTTAAAAAATATTACATAGCACGCTAAAACAATATCGTCTAAAATTGATTTTTAAATTCATTTGACCATTATTTATAGGGGTTACGATGATAAAACATGTCTTTTAAGCCATTTCCGACTTGCATGTCGAATAGTAATCGATTTGAAATTTTTTGAAATTTTCATGTCAAAATGTTTCATTTCAATAGGTGTTGCCTTCGAAACCGACAAATTTTGAGTTGAAAATTTAAGTTTTTTAAATGGGCCGATATCCGACGTGCATGTTGGGAATGACTAAAAGTTGAGATTTCACCATGTTAAGCCCTTCAAATAATAGCCAAATCAAGTTCAAAATTATTTCATAACACGCTAAAACAATATCGTCTAAAATTAATTTTTAAATACATTTGACCATTATTTATAAGGGTTACGATGATAAAACATATCTTTTAAGCCATTTCCAACATGCATGTCGAATAGTAAGCGATTTGAAATTTTTTGAAATTTTCATTTCAAAATGGTTCATTTCAATAGGTGTTGCCTTCGAAACCGACAAATTTTGAGTTGAAAATTGAAGTTTTTTAAATAGGCTGATATCTGAGGTGCATGTTGGGAATGACTAAAAGTTGAGATTTCACCATGTTAAGCCCTTCAAATAATAGCCAAATCAAGTTCAAAATTATTTCATAACACACTAAAACAATATCTTCTAAAATTGATTTTTAAATACAATTGACCATTATTTATAGGGGTTACCATGATAAAACTTGACTTTTTAGCCATTTCCAACATCCATGCTGAATATAATTGATTTGAAAATTTTCAAAATTTTCATGTCAAAATGGCTCATTTCAAAAGGTGTTGCATTCGATACCGACAAATTTTGAGTTCAAAATTGAAAATTTTTAAATGGGCCGATAACTAACGTGTACGTTGGAAATGACTAAAAATTGAGGGTTCACCATGTAAGACCTTCGAATAATAACCAAATCAAGTTAAAAAATATTTCATAACACGCTAAAACAATATCGTTTAAAATTGATTTTTAAATACATTTGACCATTATTTATTGGGGTTACGATGATAAAACATGTCTTTTTAGCCATTTCCAACATGCATGTCGAATAGTAATCGATTTGAAAAATTTTGAAATTTTCAGGTCAAAATGGCTCATTTAAATAGGTTTTGCATTCGAAACAGATAAATTTTGAGTTGAAAATTAAAATTTTTTAAATGGGGTGATAACTGACGTACATGTTGGAAATGACTAAAAATTAAGGGTTCACCATGTTAAGCCCTTCAAATAATATCCAAATTAAGTTAAAAAATATTACATAGCACGCTAAAACAATATCGTCTAAAATTGATTTTTAAATTCATTTGACCATTATTTATAGGGGTTACGATGATAAAACATGTCTTTTAAGCCATTTCCGACTTGCATGTCGAATAGTAATCGATTTGAAATTTTTTGAAATTTTCATGTCAAAATGTTTCATTTCAATAGGTGTTGCCTTCGAAACCGACAAATTTTGAGTTGAAAATTTAAGTTTTTTAAATGGGCTGATATCTGACGTGCATGTTGGGAATGACTAAAAGTTGAGATTTCACCATGTTAAGCCCTTCAAATAATAGCCAAATCAAGTTCAAAATTATTTCATAACACGCTAAAACAATATCGTCTAAAATTAATTTTTAAATACATTTGACCATTATTTATAAGGGTTACGATGATAAAACATATCTTTTAAGCCATTTCCAACATGCATGTCGAATAGTAAGCGATTTGAAATTTTTTGAAATTTTCATTTCAAAATGGTTCATTTCAATAGGTGTTGCCTTCGAAACCGACAAATTTTGAGTTGAAAATTGAAGTTTTTTAAATAGGCTGATATCTGAGGTGCATGTTGGGAATGACTAAAAGTTGAGATTTGACCATGTTAAGCCCTTCAAATAATAGCCAAATCAAGTTCAAAATTATTTCATAACACACTAAAACAATATCTTCTAAAATTGATTTTTAAATACAATTGACCATTATTTATAGGGGTTACCATGATAAAACTTGACTTTTTAGCCATTTCCAACATCCATGCTGAATATAATTGATTTGAAAATTTTCAAAATTTTCATGTCAAAATGGCTCATTTCAAAAGGTGTTGCATTCGATACCGACAAATTTTGAGTTCAAAATTGAAAATTTTTAAATGGGCCGATAACTAACGTGTACGTTGGAAATGACTAAAAATTGAGGGTTCACCATGTAAGACCTTCGAATAATAACCAAATCAAGTTAAAAAATATTTCATAACACGCTAAAACAATATCGTTTAAAATTGATTTTTAAATACATTTGACCATTATTTATTGGGGTTACGATGATAAAACATGTCTTTTTAGCCATTTCCAACATGCATGTCGAATAGTAATCGATTTGAAAAATTTTGAAATTTTCAGGTCAAAATGGCTCATTTAAATAGGTTTTGCATTCGAAACGGATAAATTTTGAGTTGAAAATTAAAATTTTTTAAATGGGGTGATAATCGACGTACATGTTGGAAATGACTAAAAATTAAGGGTTCACCATGTTAAGCCCTTCAAATAATATCCAAATTAAGTTAAAAAATATTACATAGCACGCTAAAACAATATCGTCTAAAATTGATTTTTAAATTCATTTGACCATTATTTATAGGGGTTACGATGATAAAACATGTCTTTTAAGCCATTTCCGACTTGCATGTCGAATAGTAATCGATTTGAAATTTTTTGAAATTTTCATGTCAAAAGGTTTCATTTCAATAGGTGTTGCCTTCGAAACCGACAAATTTTGAGTTGAAAATTTAAGTTTTTTAAATGGGCTGATATCTGACATGCATGTTGGGAATGACTAAAAGTTGAGATTTCACCATGTTAAGCCCTTCAAATAATAGCCAAATCAAGTTCAAAATTATTTCATAACACACTAAAACAATATCTTCTAAAATTGATTTTTAAATACAATTGACCATTATTTATAGGGGTTACCATGATAAAACTTGACTTTTTAGCCATTTCCAACATCCATGCTGAATATAATTGATTTGAAAAATTTCAAAATTTTCATGTCAAAATGGCTCATTTCAAAAGGTGTTGCATTCGATACCGACCAATTTTGAGTTCAAAATTGAAAATTTTTAAATGGGCTGATAACTAACGTGTACGTTGGAAATGACTAAAAATTGAGGGTTCACCATGTAAGACCTTCGAATAATAACCAAATCAAGTTAAAAAATATTTCATAACACGCTAAAACAATATCGTTTAAAATTGATTTTTAAATACATTTGACCATTATTTATTGGGGTTACGATGATAAAACATGTCTTTTTAGCCATTTCCAACATGCATGTCGAATAGTAATCGATTTGAAAAATTTTGAAATTTTCGAGTCAAAATGGCTCATTTAAATAGGTTTTGCATTCGAAACAGATAAATTTTGAGTTGAAAATTAAAATTTTTTAAATGGGGTGATAACTAACGTACATGTTGGAAATGACTAAAAATTGAGGGTTCACCATGTTAAGCCCTTCAAATAATATCCAAATTAAGTTAAAAAATATTTCATAGCACGCTAAAACAATATCGTCTAAAATTGATTTTTAAATTCATTTTACCATTATTTATAGGGGTTACGATGATAAAACATGTCTTTTAAGCCATTTCCGACATGCATGTCGAATAGTAATCGATTTGAAATTTTTTGAAATTTTCATGTCAAAATGGTTCATTTCAATAGGTGTTGCCTTCGAAACCGACAAATTTTGAGTTGAAAATTTAAGTTTTTTAAATGGGCTGATATCTGACGTGCATGTTGGGAATGACTAAAAGTTGAGATTTCACCATGTTAAGCCCTTCAAATAATAGCCAAATCAAGTTCAAAATTATTTCATAACACACTAGAACAATATCTTCTAAAATTGATTTTTAAATACAATTGACCATTATTTATAGGGGTTACCATGATAAAACTTGACTTTTTAGCCATTTCCAACATCCATGCTGAATATTAATTGATTTGAAAATTTTCAAAATTTTCATGTCAAAATGGCTCATTTCAAAAGGTGTTGCATTCGAAACCGAAAAATTTTGAGTTGAAAATTGAAAAATTTTAAATAGGCTGATAAATAACGTGTACGTTGGAAATGACTAAAAATTGAGGGTTAATGAGCCATTTTGACATGAAATTTTGAAAAATTTTCAAATCGAATAATATTCGACATGCATCTTGTAAATGGCTAAAAAGTCATGTTTCATAACGGTAACCCCTATAAAAATAATGGTCAAATGTATTTAAAAATCAATTTTACACAATATTGTTTTAGCGTGTTAAGAAATATTTTTTAACTTGATTTGGTTATTATTTGAAGGGCTTAACATGGTGAATCATCAATTTTTCGTTATTCCTAACATACACGCCAAATATCGGCCCATTTAAAAACTTTCAATTTTCAACTCAAAATTTGTCGGTGTCCAAGGGAACACCTATGGAAATGAGCCATTTTGACATGAAATTTTGAAAAAATTTAAATCGTATAATGTTCGACATGCATCTTGGAAATGGCTAAAAGGACAAGTTTCATCATGGTAACCCCTATAAAAATAATGGGCAAATGTATTTAAAAATCAATTTTACACAATATTGTTTTAGCGTGTTAAGAAATATTTTTTAAATTGATTTGGTTATTATTTGAAGGGCTTAACATGGTGAATCCTCAATTTTTCGACATTCCCAACACACACGTCAAATAACAGCCCATTTAAAAATTTCCAATTTTCAACTCAAAACTTGTCGCTTTCCAAGGGAACACCTATGGAAATGAGCAATTTTAACATGAAATTTTGAAAAAATTTTAAATCGAATAATATTCGACATGCATCTTGTAAATGGCTAAAAAGCCAAGTTTCATCATGGTAACCCCTATAAATAATGGTCAAATGTATTTAAAAATCAATTTTACACAATATTGTTTTAGCGTGTTAAGAAATATTTTTTAAATTGATTTGGTTATTATTTGCAGGGCTTAACATGGTGAATCCTCAATTTTTCGACATTCCCAACATACACGTCAAATAACAGCCCGTTTAAAAATTTCCAATTTTCAACTCAAAATTTGTCGCTTTCAAAGGGAACACCTATGGAAAATGAGCCATTTTGACATGAAATTTTGAAAAATTTTCAAATCGAATAATATTCGACATGCATCTTGTAAATGGCTAAAAAGTCATGTTTCATAACGGTAACCCCTATAAAAATAATGGTCAAATGTATTTAAAAATCAATTTTACACAATATTGTTTTAGCGTGTTAAGAAATATTTTTTAACTTGATTTGGTTATTATTTGAAGGGCTTAACATGGTGAATCATCAATTTTTCGTTATTCCTAACATATAGGCCAAATATCAGCCCATTTAAAAACTTTCAATTTTCAACTCAAAATTTGTCGGTGTCCAAGGGAACACCTATGGAAATGAGCCATTTTGACATGAAATTTTGAAAAAATTTAAATCGTATAATGTTCGACATGCATCTTGGAAATGGCTAAAATGTCAAGTTTCATCATGGTAACCCCTATAAAAATAATGGTCAAATGTATTTAAAAATCAATTTTACACAATATTGTTTTAGCGTGTTAAGAAATATTTTTTAACCTGATTTGGTTATTATTTGAAGTGCTTAACATGGTGAATCCTCAATTTTTCGTCATTCCCAACAAACACGTCAAATAACAGCCCGTTTAAAAATTTTGAATTTTCAACTCAAAATTTGTCGGTGTCCAAGGGAACACCTATGGAAATGAGCCATTTTGACATGAAATTTTGAAAATATTTCAAATCGAATAATATTCGACATACATCTTGTAAATGGCTAAAAAGTCAAGTTTCATCACGGTAACCCCTATAAATAATGGTCAAATGTATTTAAAAATCAATTTTACACAATATTATTTTAGCCTGTTAAGTAATATTTTTTAACTTGATTTGGTTATTATTTGAAGGGCTTAACATGGTGAATCCTCAATTTTTCGTCATTCCCAACAAACACGTCAAATAATGTCCCGTTTAAAAATTTCCAATTTTCAACTCAAAATTTGTCTGTTTCCAAGGGAACACCTATGGAAATGAGCCATTTTGACATGAAATTTTGAAAAATTTTCAAATCGAATAATATTCGACAAGCATCTTGTAAATGGCTAAAAAGTCATGTTTCATAACGGTAACCCCTATAAAAATAATGGTCAAATGTATTTAAAAATCAATTTTACACAATATTGTTTTAGCGTGTTGAGAAATATTTTTTAACTTGATTTGGTTATTATTTGAAGGGCTTAACATGGTGAATCATCAATTTTTCGTTATTCCTAACATACACGCCAAATATCAGCCCATTTAAAAACTTTCAATTTTCAACTCAAAATTTGTCGGTGTCCAAGGGAACACCTATGGAAATGAGCCATTTTGACATGAAATTTTGAAAAAATTTAAATCGTATAATGTTCGACATGCATCTTGGAAATGGCTAAAAGGTCAAGTTTCATCATGGTAACCCCTATAAAAATAATGGTCATATGTATTTAAAAATCAATTTTACACAATATTTTTTTAGCGTGTTAAGAAATATTTTTTAAATTGATTTGGTTATTATTTGAAGGGCTTAACATGGTGAATCCTCAATTTTTCGACATTCCCAAAATACACGTCAAATAACGACCCGTTTAAAAATTTCCAATTTTCAACTCAAAATTTGTCGCTTTCCAAGGGAACACCTATGGAAATGAGCAATTTTAACATGAAATTTTGAAAAAAATTTAAATCGAATAATATTCGACATGCATCTTCTAAATGGCTAAAAAGCCAAGTTTCATCACGGTAACCCCTATAAATAATGGTCAAATGTATTTAAAAATCAATTTTACACAATATTGTTTTAGCGTGTTAAGAAATATTTTTTAAATTGATTTGGTTATTATTTGAAGGGCTTAACATGGTGAATCCTCAATTTTTCGACATTCCCAACATACACGTCAAATAATAGCTCGTTTAAAAATTTCCAATTTTCAACTCAAAATTTGTCGCTTTCCAAGGGAACACCTATGGAAATGAGCCATTTTGACATGAAATTTTGAAAAATTTTCAAATCGAATAATATTCGACATGCATCTTGTAAATGGCTAAAAAGTCATGTTTCATAACGGTAACCCCTATAAAAATAATGGTCAAATGTATTTAAAAATCAATTTTACACAATATTGTTTTAGCGTGTTAAGAAATATTTTTTAACTTGATTTGGTTATTATTTGAAGGGCTTAACATGGTGAATCATCAATTTTTCGTTATTCCTAACATACAGGCCAAATATCAGCCCATTTAAAAACTTTCAATTTTCAACTCAAAATTTTTCGGTGTCCAAGGGAACACCTATGGAAATGAGCCATTTTGACATGAAATTTTGAAAAAATTTAAATCGTATAATGTTCGACATGCATCTTGGAAATGGCTAAAAGGTCAAGTTTCATCATGGTAACCCCTATAAAAATAATGGTCAAATGTATTTAAAAATCAATTTTACACAATATTGTTTTAGCGTGTTAAGAAATATTTTTTAACCTGATTTGGTTATTATTTGAAGTGCTTAACATGGTGAATCCTCAATTTTTCGTCATTCCCAACAAACACGTCAAATAACAGCCCGTTTAAAAATTTCCAATTTTCAACTCAAAATTTGTCGCTTTCCAAGGGAACAGCTATGGAAATGAGCCATTTTGAAATGAAATTTTGAAAAATTTTTAAATCGAATAATATTCGACATGCATCTTGTAAATGGCTAAAAAGCCAAGTTTCATCACGGTAACCCCTATAAATAATGGTCAAATGTATTTATAATAAATTTTACACAATATTGTTTTAGCGTGCTAAGAAATATTTTTTAAATTGATTTGGTTATTATTTGAAGGGCTTAACATGGTGAATCCTCAATTTTTCGACATTCCCAACATACACGTCAAATAACAGCCCATTTAAAAATTTCCAATTTTCAACTCAAAATTTGTTGCTTTCCAAGGGAACACCTATGGAAATGAGCCATTTTGACATGAAATTTTGAAAAATTTTCAAATCGAATAACATTCGACATGCATCTTGTAAATGGCTAAAAAGTCATGTTTCATAACGGTAACCCCTATAAAAATAATGGTCAAATGTATTTAAAAATCAATTTTACACAATATTGTTTTAGCGTGTTAAGAAATATTTTTTAACTTGATTTGGTTATTATTTGAAGGGCTTAACATGGTGAATCATCAATTTTTCGTTATTCCTAACATACACGCCAAATATCGGCCCATTTAAAAACTTTCAATTTTCAACTCAAAATTTGTCGGTGTCCAAGGGAACACCTATGGAAATGAGCCATTTTGACATGAAATTTTGAAAAAATTTAAATCGTATAATGTTCGACATGCATCTTGGAAATGGCTAAAAGGTCAAGTTTCATCATGGTAACCCCTATAAAAATAATGGTCATATGTATTTAAAAATCAATTTTACACAATATTTTTTTAGCGTGTTAAGAAATATTTTTTAAATTGATTTGGTTATTATTTGAAGGGCTTAACATGGTGAATCCTCAATTTTTCGACATTCCCAAAATACACGTCAAATAACAGCCCGTTTAAAAATTTCCAATTTTCAACTCAAAATTTGTCGCTTTCCAAGGGAACACCTATGGAAATGAGCAATTTTAACATGAAATTTTGAAAAAAATTTAAATCGAATAATATTCGACATGCATCTTCTAAATGGCTAAAAAGCCAAGTTTCATCACGGTAACCCCTATAAATAATGGTCAAATGTATTTAAAAATCAATTTTACACAATATTGTTTTAGCGTGTTAAGAAATATTTTTTAAATTGATTTGGTTATTATTTGAAGGGCTTCACATGGTGAATCCTCAATTTTTCGACATTCCCAACATACACGTCAAATAATAGCCCGTTTAAAAATTTCCAATTTTCAACTCAAAATTTGTCGCTTTCCAAGGGAACACCTATGGAAATGAGCCATTTTGACATGAAATTTTGAAAAATTTTCAAATCGAATAATATTCGACATGCATCTTGTAAATGGCTAAAAAGTCATGTTTCATAACGGTAACCCCTATAAAAATAATGGTCAAATGTATTTAAAAATCAATTTTACACAATATTGTTTTAGCGTGTTAAGAAATATTTTTTAACTTGATTTGGTTATTATTTGAAGGGCTTAACATGGTGAATCATCAATTTTTCGTTATTCCTAACATACACGCCAAATATTAGCCCATTTAAAAACTTTCAATTTTCAACTCAAAATTTTTCGGTGTCCAAGGGAACACCTATGGAAATGAGCCATTTTGACATGAAATTTTGAAAAAATTTAAATCGTATAATGTTCGACATGCATCTTGGAAATGGCTAAAAGGTCAA
The DNA here is from genome assembly GCA_030674075.2 of Linum usitatissimum. Classification (NCBI taxonomy): domain Eukaryota; kingdom Viridiplantae; phylum Streptophyta; class Magnoliopsida; order Malpighiales; family Linaceae; genus Linum; species Linum usitatissimum. The sequence continues at coordinate 113,728 of JAUJYP020000332.1, forward strand.
GTTTCATCATGGTAACCCCTATAAAAATAATGGTCAAATGTATTTAAAAATCAATTTTACACAATATTGTTTTAGCGTGTTAAGAAATATTTTTTAACCTGATTTGGTTATTATTTGAAGTGCTTAACATGGTGAATCCTCAATTTTTCGTCATTCCCAACAAACACGTCAAATAACAGCCCGTTTAAAAATTTCCAATTTTCAACTCAAAATTTGTCGCTTTCCAAGGGAACAGCTATGGAAATGAGCCATTTTGAAATGACATTTTGAAAAATTTTTAAATCGAATAATATTCGACATGCATCTTGTAAATGGCTAAAAAGCCAAGTTTCATCACGGTAACCCCTTTAAATAATGGTCAAATGTATTTATAATAAATTTTACACAATATTGTTTTAGCGTGCTAAGAAATATTTTTTAAATTGATTTGGTTATTATTTGAAGGGCTTAACATGGTGAATCCTCAATATTTCGTCATTCCCAACATACACGTCAAATAACGGCCCATTTAAAAATTTCCAATTTTCAACTCAAAATTTGTTGCTTTCCAAGGGAACACCTATGGAAATGAGCCATTTTGACATGAAATTTTGAAAAATTTTCAAATCGAATAATATTCGACATGCATCTTGTAAATGGCTAAAAAGTCATGTTTCATAACGGTAACCCCTATAAAAATAATGGTCAAATGTATTTAAAAATCAATTTTACACAATATTGTTTTAGCGTGTTAAGAAATATTTTTTAACTTGATTTGGTTATTATTTGAAGGGCTTAACATGGTGAATCATCAATTTTTCGTTATTCCTAACATACACGCCAAATATCAGCCCATTTAAAAACTTTCAATTTTCAACTCAAAATTTGTCGGTGTCCAAGGGAACACCTATGGAAATGAGCCATTTTGACATGAAATTTTGAAAAAATTTAAATCGTATAATGTTCGACATGCATCTTGGAAATGGCTAAAAGGTCAAGTTTCATCATGGTAACCCCTATAAAAATAATGGTCAAATGTATTTAAAAATCAATTTTACAGAATATTGTTTTAGCGTGTTAAGAAATATTTTTTAACCTGATTTGGTTAGTATTTGAAGTGCTTAACATGGTGAATCCTCAATTTTTCGTCATTCCCAACAAACACGTCAAATAACAGCCCGTTTAAAAATTTTGAATTTTCAACTCAAAATTTGTCGGTGTCCAAGGGAACACCTATGGAAATGAGCCATTTTAACATGAAATTTTGAAAAAATTTCAAATCGAATAATATTCGACATGCATCTTGTAAATTGCTAAAAAGTCAAGTTTCATCACGGTAAACCCTATAAATAATGGTCAAATGTATTTAAAAATCAATTTTACACAATATTGTTTTAGCGTGTTAAGAAATATTTTTTAAATTGATTTGGTTATTATTTGAAGGGCTTAACATGGTGAATCCTCAATTTTTCGACATTCCCAACATACACGTCAAATAACAGCCCGTTTAAAAATTTCCAATTTTCAACTCAAAATTTGTCGCTTTCCAAGGGAACACCTATGGAAATGAGCCATTTTGAAATGAAATTTTGAAAAATTTTTAAATCGAATAATATTCGACATGCATCTTGTAAATGGCTAAAAAGCCAAGTTTCATCACGGTAACCCCTATAAATAATAGTCAAATGTATTTAAAATAAATTTTACACAATATTGTTTTAGCGTGTTAAGTAATATTTTTTAACTTGATTTGGTTATTATTTGAAGGGCTTAACATGGTGAATCCTCAATTTTTCGTCATTCCCAACAAACACGTCAAATAACAGCCCGTTTAAAAATTTTGAATTTTCAACTCAAAATTTGTCGGTGTCCAAGGGAACACCTATGGAAATGAGCCATTTTAACATGAAATTTTAAAAAAATTTCAAATCGAATAATATTCGACATGCATCTTGTAAATGGCTAAAAAGTCAAGTTTCATCACGGTAACCCCTATAAATAATGGTCAAATGTATTTAAAAATCAATTTTACACAATATTGTTTTAGCGTGTTAAGAAATATTTTTTAAATTGATTTGGTTATTATTTGAAGGGCTTAACATGGTGAATCCTCAATTTTACGACATTCCCAACATACACGTCAAATAACAGCCCGTTTAAAAATTTCCAATTTTCAACTCAAAATTTGTCGCTTTCCAAGGGAACACCTATGGAAATGAGCCATTTTGAAATGAAATTTTGAAAAATTTTTAAATCGAATAATATTCGACATGCATCTTGTAAATGGCTAAAAAGCCAAGTTTCATAATGGTAACCCCTATAAATAATGGTCAAATATATTTAAAATAAATTTTACACAATATTGTTTTAGCGTGTTAAGTAATATTTTTTAATTTGATTTGGTTATTATTTGAAGGGCTTAACATGGTGAATCCTCAATTTTTCGTCATTCCCAACAAACACGTCAAATAACAGCCCGTTTAAAAATTTCCAATTTTCAACTCAAAATTTTTCTGTTTCCAAGGGAACACCTATGGAAATGAGCCATTTTGACATGAAATTTTGAAAAATTTTCAAATCGAATAATATTCGACATACATCTTGTCAATGGCTAAAAAGTCAAGTTTCATCACGGTAACCCCTATAAATAATGGTCAAATGTATTTAAAAATCAATTTTACACAATATTGTTTTAGCGTGCTAAGAAATATTTTTTAAATTGATTTGGTTATTATATGAAGGGATTAACATGGTGAATCCTCAATTTTTCGACATTCCCAACATACACGTCAAATAACGTCCGTTTAAAAATTTTGAATTTTCAACTCAAAATTTGTCGGTGTCCAAGGGAACACCTATGGAAATGAGCCATTTTAACATGAAATTTTGAAAAAATTTCAAATCGAATAATATTCGACATGCATCTTGTAAATGGCTAAAAAGTCAAGTTTCATCACGGTAACCCCTATAAATAATGGTCAAATGTATTTAAAAATCAATTTTACACAATATTGTTTTAGCGTGTTAAGAAATATTTTTTAAATTGATTTGGTTATTATTTGAAGGGCTTAACATGGTGAATCCTCAATTTTTCGACATTCCCAACATACACGTCAAATAACAGCCCGTTTAAAAATTTTGAATTTTCAACTCAAAATTTGTCAGTGTCCAAGGGAACACCTATGGAAATGAGCCATTTTAACATGAAATTTAGAAAAAATTTCAAATCGAATAATATTCGACATGCATCTTGTAAATGGCTAAAAAGTCAAGTTTCATCACGGTAACCCCTATAAATAATGGTCAAATGTATTTAAAAATCAATTTTACACAATATTGTTTTAGCGTGTTAAGAAATATTTTTTAAATTGATTTGGTTATTATTTGAAGGGCTTAACATGGTGAATCCTCAATTTTTCGACATTCCCAACATACAAGTCAAATAACAGCCCGTTTAAAAATTTCCAATTTTCAACTCAAAATTTGTCGCTTTCCAAGGGAACACCTATGGAAATGAGCCATTTTGAAATGAAATTTTGAAAATTTTTTAAATTGAATAATATTCGACATGCATCATGTCAATGGCTAAAAAGCCAAGTTTCATCACGGTAACCCCTATAAATAATAGTCAAATGTATTTAAAATAAATTTTACACAATATTGTTTTAGCGTGTTAAGTAATATTTTTTAACTTGATTTGGTTATTATTTGAAGGGCTTAACATGGTGAATCCTCAATTTTTCGTCATTCCCAACAAACACGTCAAATAACGGCCGTTTAAAAATTTTGAATTTTCAATTCAAAATTTGTCGGTGTCCAAGGGAACACCTATGGAAATGAGCCATTTTAACATGAAATTTTAAAAAAATTTCAAATCGAATAATATTCGACATGCATCTTGTAAATGGCTAAAAAGTCAAGTTTCATCACGGTAACCCCTATAAATAATGGTCAAATGTATTTAAAAATCAATTTTACACAATATTGTTTTAGCGTGTTAAGAAATATTTTTTAAATTGATTTGGTTATTATTTGAAGTGCTTAACATGGTGAATCCTCAATTTTTCGACATTCCCAACATACAAGTCAAATAACAGCCCGTTTAAAAATTTCCAATTTTCAACTCAAAATTTGTCGCTTTCCAAGGGAACACCTATGGAAATGAGCCATTTTAAAATGAAATTTTGAAAATTTTTTAAATTGAATAATATTCGACATGCATCTTGTAAATGGCTAAAAAGCCAAGTTTCATCACGGTAACCCCTATAAATAATAGTCAAATGTATTTAAAATAAATTTTACACAATATTGTTTTAGCGTGTTAAGTAATATTTTTTAACTTGATTTGGTTATTATTTGAAGGGCTTAACATGGTGAATCCTCAATTTTTCGTCATTCCCAACAAACACGTCAAATAACAGCCCGTTTAAAAATTTTGAATTTTCAACTCAAAATTTGTCGGTGTCCAAGGGAACACCTATGGAAATGAGCCATTTTAACATGAAATTTTGAAAAAATTTCAAATCGAATAATATTCGACATGCATCTTGTAAATGGCTAAAAAGTCAAGTTTCATCACGGTAACCCCTATAAATAATGGTCAAATGTATTTAAAAATCAATTTTACACAATATTGTTTTAGCGTGTTAAGAAATATTTTTTAAATTGATTTGGTTATTATTTGAAGGGCTTAACATGGTGAATCCTCAATTTTTCGACATTCCCAACATACACGTCAAATAACAGCCCGTTTAAAAATTTCCAATTTTCAACTCAAAATTTGTCGCTTTCCAAGGGAACACCTATGGAAATGAGCCATTTTGAAATGAAATATTGAAAAATTTTTAAATCGAATAATATTCGACATGCATCTTGTAAATGGCTAAAAAGCCAAGTTTCATCACGGTAACCCCTATAAATAATAGTCAAATGTATTTAAAATAAATTTTACACAATATTGTTTTAGCGTGTTAAGTAATATTTTTTAACTTGATTTGGTTATTATTTGAAGGGCTTAACATGGTGAATCCTCAATTTTTCGTCATTCCCAACAAACACGTCAAATAACAGCCCGTTTAAAAATTTCCAATTTTCAACTCAAAATTTGTCGGTGTCCAAGGGAACACCTATGGAAATGAGCCATTTTAACATGAAATTTTGAAAAAATTTCAAATCGAATAATATTCGACATGCATCTTGTAAATGGCTAAAAAGTCAAGTTTCATCACGGTAACCCCTATAAATAATGGTCAAATGTATTTAAAAATCAATTTTACACAATATTGTTTTAGCGTGTTAAGAAATATTTTTTAAATTGATTTGGTTATTATTTGAAGGGCTTAACATGGTGAATCCTCAATTTTTCGACATTCCCAACATACACGTCAAATAACAGCCCGTTTAAAAATTTCCAATTTTCAACTCAAAATTTGTCGCTTTCCAAGGGAACACCTATGGAAATGAGCCATTTTGAAATGAAATTTTGATAAATTTTTAAATCGAATAATATTCGACATGCATCTTGTAAATGGCTAAAAAGCCAAGTTTCATCACGGTAACCCCTATAAATAATGGTCAAATGTATTTAAAATAAATTTTACACAATATTGTTTTAGCGTGTTAAGTAATATTTTTTAACTTGATTTGGTTATTATTTGAAGGGCTTAACATGGTGAATCCTCAATTTTTCGTCATTCCCAACAAACACGTCAAATAACAGCCCGTTTAAAAATTTCCAATTTTCAACTGAAAATTTGTCTGTTTCCAAGGGAACACCTATGGAAATGAGCCATTTTGACATGAAATTTTGAAAAATTTTCAAATCGAATAATATTCGACATACATCTTGTCAATGACTAAAAAGTCAAGTTTCATCACGGTAACCCCTATAGATAATGGTCAAATGTATTTAAAAATCAATTTTACACAATATTGTTTTAGCGTGCTAAGAAATATTTTTTAAATTGATTTGGTTATTATTTGAAGGGCTTAACATGGTGAATCCTCAATTTTTCGACATTCCCAACATACACGTCAAATAACGGCCCGTTTAAAAATTTTGAATTTTCAACTCAAAATTTGTCAGTGTCCAAGGGAACACCTATGGAAATGAGCCATTTTAACATGAAATTTTGAAAAAATTTCAAATCGAATAATATTCGACATGCATCTTGTAAATCGCTAAAAAGTCAAGTTTCATCACGGTAACCCCTATAAATAATGGTCAAATGTATTTAAAAATCAATTTTACACAATATTGTTTTAGCGTGTTAAGAAATATTTTTTAAATTGATTTGGTTATTATTTGAAGGGCTTAACATGGTGAATCCTCAATTTTTCGACATTCCCAACATACACGTCAAATAACGGTCTCGTTTAAAAATTTTGAATTTTCAACTCAAAATTTGTCAGTGTCCAAGGGAACACCTATGGAAATGAACCATTTTAACATGAAATTTTGAAAAAATTTCAAATTGAATAATATTCGACATGCATCTTGTTAGGAATAAAAAGTCAAGTTTCATCACGGTAACCCCTATAAATAATGGTCAAATGTATTTAAAAATCAATTTTACACAATATTGTTTTAGCGTGTTAAGAAATATTTTTTAAATTGATTTGGTTATTATTTGAAGGTCTTAACATGGTGATTCCTCAATTTTTCGACATTCCCAACATACACGTCAAATAACAGCCCGTTTAAAAATTTTCAATTTTCAACTCAAAATTTGTCGCTTTCCAAGGGAACACCTATGGAAATGAGCCATTTTGAAATGAAATTTTGAAAAATTTTTAAATCGAATAATATTCGACATGCATCTTGTAAATGGCTAAAAAGCCAAGTTTCATCACGGTAACCCCTATAAATAATGGTTAAATGTATTTAAAAATCAATTTTACACAATATTGTTTTAGCGTGTTAAGAAATATTTTTTAACTTGAGTTGGTTATTATTTGAAGGGCTTAACATGGTGAATCCTCAATTTTTCGTCATTCCCAACAAACACGTCAAATAACAGCCCGTTTAAAAATTTTGAATTTTCAACTCAAAATTTGTCGGTGTCCAAGGGAACACCTATGGAAATGAGCCATTTTAACATGAAATTTTGAAAAAATTTCAAATCGAATAATATTCGACATGCATCTTGTAAATGGCTAAAAAGTCAAGTTTCATCACGGTAACCCCTATAAATAATGGTCAAATGTATTTAAAAATCAATTTTACACAATATTGTTTTAGCGTGTTAAGAAATATTTTTTAAATTGATTTGGTTATTATTTGAAGGGCTTAACATGGTGAATCCTCAATTTTTCGACATTCCCAACATACACGTCAAATAACGACCCGTTTAAAAATTTCCAATTTTCAACTCAAAATTTGTCGCTTTCCAAGGGAACACCTATGGAAATGAGCCATTTTGAAATGAAATTTTGAAAAATTTTTAAATCGAATAATATTCGACATGCATCTTGTAAATGGCTAAAAAGCCAAGTTTCATCACGGTAACCCCTATAAATAATAGTCAAATGTATTTAAAATAAATTTTACACAATATTGTTTTAGCGTGTTAAGTAATATTTTTTAACTTGATTTGGTTATTATTTGAAGGGCTTAACATGGTGAATCCTCAATTTTTCGTCATTCCCAACAAACACGTCAAATAACGACCCGTTTAAAAATTTCCAATTTTCAACTCAAAATTTGTCGGTGTCCAAGGGAACACCTATGGAAATGAGCCATTTTAACATGAAATTTTGAAAAAATTTCAAATCGAATAATATTCGACATGCATCTTGTAAATGGCTAAAAAGTCAAGTTTCATCACGGTAACCCCTATAAATAATGGTCAAATGTATTTAAAAATCAATTTTACACAATATTGTTTTAGCGTGTTAAGAAATATTTTTTAAATTGATTTGGTTATTATTTGAAGGGCTTAACATGGTGAATCCTCAATTTTTCGACATTCCCAACATACACGTCAAATAACAGCCCGTTTAAAAAATTCCAATTTGCTACTCAAAATTTGTCGCTTTCCAAGGGAACACCTATGGAAATGAGCCATTTTGAAATGAAATTTTGAAAAATTTTTAAATCGAATAATATTCGACATGCATCTTGTAAATGGCTAAAAAGCCAAGTTTCATCACGGTAACCCCTATAAATAATGGTCAAATGTATTTAAAATAAATTTTACACAATATTGTTTTAGCGTGTTAAGTAATATTTTTTAACTTGATTTGGTTATTATTTGAAGGGCTTAACATGGTGAATCCTCAATTTTTCGTCATTCCCAACAAACACGTCAAATAACGACCCGTTTAAAAATTTCCAATTTTCAACTCGAAAATTTGTCTGTTTCCAAGGGAACACCTATGGAAATGAGCCATTTTGACATGAAATTTTGAAAAATTTTCAAATCGAATAATATTCGACATACATCTTGTCAATGACTAAAAAGTCAAGTTTCATCACGGTAACCCCTATAAATAATGGTCAAATGTATTTAAAAATCAATTTTACACAATATTGTTTTAGCGTGCTAAGAAATATTTTTTAAATTGATTTGGTTATTATTTGAAGGGCTTAACATGGTGAATCCTCAATTTTTCGACATTCCCAACATACACGTCAAATAACAGCCCGTTTAAAAATTTTGAATTTTCAACTCAAAATTTGTCAGTGTCCAAGGGAACACCTATGGAAATGAACCATTTTAACATGAAATTTTGAAAAAATTTCAAATTGAATAATATTCGACATGCATCTTGTTAGGAATAAAAAGTCAAGTTTCATCACGGTAACCCCTATAAATAATGGTCAAATGTATTTAAAAATCAATTTTACACAATATTGTTTTAGCGTGTTAAGAAATATTTTTTAAATTGATTTGGTTATTATTTGAAGGTCTTAACATGGTGATTCCTCAATTTTTCGACATTCCCAACATACACGTCAAATAACAGCCCGTTTAAAAATTTTCAATTTTCAACTCAAAATTTGTCGCTTTCCAAGGGAACACCTATGGAAATGAGCCATTTTGAAATGAAATTTTGAAAAATTTTTAAATCGAATAATATTCGACATGCATCTTGTAAATGGCTAAAAAGCCAAGTTTCATCACGGTAACCCCTATAAATAATGGTCAAATGTATTTAAAAATCGATTTTACACAATATTGTTTTAGCGTGTTAAGAAATATTTTTTAACTTGATTTGGTTATTATTTGAAGTGCTTAACATGGTGAATCCTCAATTTTTCGTCATTCCCAACAAACACGTCAAATTACAGCCCGTTTAAAAATTTTGAATTTTCAACTCAAAATTTGTCGGTGTCCAAGGGAACACCTATGGAAATGAGCCATTTTAACATGAAATTTTGAAAAAATTTCAAATCGAATAATATTAGACATGCATCTTGTAAATGGCTAAAAAGTCAAGTTTCATCAAGGTAACCCCTATAAATAATGGTCAAATGTATTTAAAAATGAATTTTACACAATATTGTTTTAGCGTGTTAAGAAATATTTTTTAAATTGATTTGGTTATTATTTGAAGGGCTTAACATGGTGAATCCTCAATTTTTCGACATTCCCAACATATACGTCAAATAACAGCCCGTTTAATAATTTCCAATTTTCAACTCAAAATTTCTCGCTTTCCGAGGGAACACCTATGGAAATGGGCCATTTTGAAATGAAATTTTGAAAAAATTTTAAATCGAATAATATTCGACATGCATCTTGTAAATGGCTAAAAAGCCAAGTTTCATCACGGTAACCCCTATAAATAATGGTAAAATGTATTTAAAATAAATTTTACACAATATTGTTTTAGCGTGTTAAGTAATATTTTTTAACTTGATTTGGTTATTATTTGAAGGGCTTAACATGGTGAATCCTCAATTTTTCGTCATTCCCAACAAATACGTCAAATAACAGCCTGTTTAAAAATTTTGAATTTTCAACTCAAAATTTGCCTGTTTCCAAGGGAACACCTATAGAAATGAGCCATTTTAACATGAAATTTTGAAAAATTTACAAATCGAATAATATTCGACATACCTCTTGTAAATAGCTAAAAAGTCAAGTTTCATCACGGTAACCCCTATAAATAATGGTCAAATGTATTTAAAAATCAATTTTACACAATATTGTTTTACCGTGCTAAGAAATATTTTTTAAATTGATTTGGTTATTATTTGAAGGGCTTAACATGGTGAATCCTCAATTTTTCGACATTCCCAATATACACGTCAAATAACAGCCCGTTTAAAAATTTTGAATTTTCAACTCAAAATTTGTCGCTTTCCAAGGGAACACCTATGGTAATGAGCCATTTTAACATGAAATTTTGAAAAAATTTCAAATCGAATAATATTCGACATGCATCTTGTAAATGGCTAAAAAGCCAAGTTTCATCACGGTAACCCCTATAAATAATGGTCAAAATGTATTTAAAAATCAATTTTATACAATATTGTTTTAGTGTGTTAAGAAATATTTTTTAAATTGATTTGGTTATTATTTGGAGGGCTTAACATGGTGAATCCTCAATTTTTCGACATTCCCAACATACACGTCAAATAACAGCCCGTTTAAAAATTTCCAATTTTCAACTCAAAATTTGTCGCTTTCCAAGGGAACACATATGGAAATGACCCATTTTGACATGAAATTTTGAAAAATTTTCAAATCGAATAATATTCGACATGCATCTTGTAAATGGCTAAAAAGTCATGTTTCATAACGGTAACCCCTATAAAAATAATGGTCAAATGATTTAAAAATCAATTTTACACAATATTGTTTTAGCGTGTTAAGAAATATTTTTTTAACTTGATTTGGTTATTATTTGAAGGGCTTAACATGGTGAATCATCAATTTTTCGACATTCCCAACATACACGTCAAATAACAGCCCGTTTAAAAATTTCCAATTTTCAACTCAAAATTTGTCGCTTTCCAAGGGAACACCTATGGAAATGACCCATTTTGAAATGAAATTTTGAAAAAATTTAAATCGTATAATGTTCGACATGCATCTTGGAAATGGCTAAAAGGTCAAGTTTCATCATGGTAACCCGTATAAAAATAATGGTCAAATGTATTTAAAAATCAATTTTACACGATATTGTTTTAGCGTGTTAAGAAATATTTTTTAACCTGATTTGGTTATTATTTGAAGTGCTTAACATGGTGAATCCTCAATTTTTCGTCATTCCCAACAAACACGTCAAATAACAGCCCGTTTAAAAATTTTGAATTTTCAACTCAAAATTTTTCGGTGTCCAAGGGAACGCCTATGGAAATGAGCCATTTTAACATGAAACAAAATTTCAAATCGAATAATATTCGACATGCATTTTGTAAATGGCTAAAAAGTCAAGTTTCATCACGGTAACCCCTATAAATAATGGTCAAATGTATTTAAAAATCAATTTTACACAATATTGTTTTAGCGTGTTAAGAAATATTTTTTAAATTGATTTTGGTTATTATTTGAAGGGCTTAACATGGTGAATCCTCAATTTTTCGACATTCCCAACATACACGTCAAATAACGCCCGTTTAAAAATTTCCAATTTTCAACTCAAAATTTGTCGCTTTCCAAGGGAACACATATGGAAATGACCCATTTTGACATGAAATTTTGAAAAATTTTCAAATCGAATAATATTCGACATGCATCTTGTAAATGGCTAAAAAGTCATGTTTCATAACGGTAACCCCTATAAAAATAATGGTCAAATGTATTTAAAAATCAATTTTACACAATATTGTTTTAGCGTGTTAAGAAATATTTTTTTAACTTGATTTGGTTATTATTTGAAGGGCTTAACATGGTGAATCATCAATTTTTCGACATTCCCAACATACACGTCAAATAAGAGCCCGTTTAAAAATTTCCAATTTTCAACTCAAAATTTGTCGCTTTCCAAGGGAACACCTATGGAAATGACCCATTTTGAAATGAAATTTTGAAAAAATTTAAATCGTATAATGTTCGACATGCATCTTGGAAATGGCTAAAAGGTCAAGTTTCATCATGGTAACCCCTATAAAAATAATGGTCAAATGTATTTAAAAATCAATTTTTTTCACGATATTGTTTTAGCGTGTTAAGAAATATTTTTTAACCTGATTTGGTTATTATTTGAAGTGCTTAACATGGTGAATCCTCAATTTTTCGTCATTCCCAACAAACACGTCAAATAACAGCCCGTTTAAAAATTTTGAATTTTCAACTCAAAATTTATCGGTGTCCAAGGGAACGCCTATGGAAATGAGCCATTTTAACATGAAACAAAATTTCAAATCGAATAATATTCGACATGCATCTTGTAAATGGCTAAAAAGTCAAGTTTCATCACGGTAACCCCTATAAATAATGGTCAAATGTATTTAAAAATCAATTTTACACAATATTGTTTTAGCGTGTTAAGAAATATTTTTTAAATTGATTTGGTTATTATTTGAAGGGCTTAACATGGTGAATCCTCAATTTTTCGACATTCCCAACATACACGTCAAATAACAGCCCGTTTAAAAATTTCCAATTTTCAACTCAAAATTTGTCGCTTTCCAAGGGAACACCTATGGAAATGAGCCATTTTGACATGAAATTTTGAAAAATTTTCAAATCGAATAATATTCGACATGCATCTTGTAAATGGCTAAAAAGTCATGTTTCATAACGGTAACCCCTATAAAAATAATGGTCAAATGTATTTAAAAATCAATTTTACACAATATTGTTTTAGCGTGTTAAGAAATATTTTTTTAACTTGATTTGGTTATTATTTGAAGGGCTTAACATGGTGAATCATCAATTTTTCGACATTCCCAACATACACGTAAAATAAGAGCCCGTTTAAAAATTTCCAATTTTCAACTCAAAATTTGTCGCTTTCCAAGGGAACACCTATGGAAATGACCCATTTTGAAATGAAATTTTGAAAAAATTTAAATCGTATAATGTTCGACATGCATCTTGGAAATGGCTAAAAGGTCAAGTTTCATCATGGTAACCCCTATAAAAATAATGGTCAAATGTATTTAAAAATCAATTTTTTTCACGATATTGTTTTAGCGTGTTAAGAAATATTTTTTAACCTGATTTGGTTATTATTTGAAGTGCTTAACATGGTGAATCCTCAATTTTTCGTCATTCCCAACAAACACGTCAAATAACAGCCCGTTTAAAAATTTTGAATTTTCAACTCAAAATTTATCGGTGTCCAAGGGAACGCCTATGGAAATGAGCCATTTTAACATGAAACAAAATTTCAAATCGAATAATATTCGACATGCATCTTGTAAATGGCTAAAAAGTCAAGTTTCATCACGGTAACCCCTATAAATAATGGTCAAATGTATTTAAAAATCAATTTTACACAATATTGTTTTAGCGTGTTAAGAAATATTTTTTAAATTGATTTTGGTTATTATTTGAAGGGCTTAACATGGTGAATTCTCAATTTTTCGACATTCCCAACATACACGTCAAATAACAGCCCGTTTAAAAATTTCCAATTTTCAACTCAAAACTTGTCGCTTTCCAAGGGAACACCTATGGAAATGAGCCATTTTGAAATGAAATTTTGAAAAAATTTTAAATCGAATAATATTCGACATGCATCTTGTAAATGGCTAAAAAGTCATGTTTCATAACGGTAACCCCTATAAAAATAATGGTCAAATGTATTTAAAAATCAATTTTACACAATATTGTTTTAGCGTGTTAAGAAATATTTTTTTAACTTGATTTGGTTATTATTTGAAGGGCTTAACATGGTGAATCATCAATTTTTCGACATTCCCAACATACACGTCAAATAACAGCCCGTTTAAAAACTTTCAATTTTCAACTCAAAATTTGTCGGTGTCCAAGGGAACACTATGGAAATGAGCCATTTTGACATGAAATTTTGAAAAAATTTAAATCGAATAATGTTCGACATGCATCTTGGAAATGGCTAAAAGGTCAAGTTTTATCATGGTAACCCCTATAAAAATAATGGTCAAATGTATTTAAAAATCAATTTTACACAATATTGTTTTAGCGTGTTAAGAAATATTTTTTAACCTGATTTGGTTATGATTTGAAGTGCTTAACATGGTGAATCCTCAATTTTTCGTCATTCCCAACAAACACGTCAAATAACGGCCCGTTTAAAAATTTTGAATTTTCAACTCAAAATTTGTCGGTGTCCAAGGGAACGCCTATGGAAATGAGCCATTTTAACATGAAACAAAATTTCAAATCGAATAATATTCGACATGCATCTTGTAAATGGCTAAAAAGTCAAGTTTCATCACGGTAACCCCTATAAATAATGGTCAAATGTATTTAAAAATCAATTTTAAACAATATTGTTTTAGCGTGTTAAGAAATATTTTTTAAATTGATTTGGTTATTATTTGAAGGGCTTAACATGGTGAATTCTCAATTTTTCGACATTCCCAACATACACGTCAAATAACAGCCCGTTTAAAAATTTCCAATTTTCAACTCAAAACTTGTCGCTTTCCAAGGGAACACCTATGGAAATGAGCCATTTTGAAATGAAATTTTGAAAAAATTTTAAATCGAATAATATTCGACATGCATCTTGTAAATGGCTAAAAAGCCAAGTTTCATCACGGTAACCCCTATAAATAATGGTCAAATGTATTTAAAAATCAATTTTACACAATATTGTTTTAGCGTGTTAAGAAATATTTTTTAACTCTGATTTGGTTATTATTTGAAGTGCTTAACATGGTGAATCCTCAATTTTTCGTCATTCCCAACAAACACGTCAAATAACAGCCCGTTTAAAAATTTTGAATTTTCAACTCAAAATTTATCGGTGTCCAAGGGAACGCCTATGGAAATGAGCCATTTTAACATGAAACAAAATTTCAAATCGAATAATATTCGACATGCATCTTGTAAATGGCTAAAAAGTCAAGTTTCATCACGGTAACCCCTATAAATAATGGTCAAATGTATTTAAAAATCAATTTTACACAATATTGTTTTAGCGTGTTAAGAAATATTTTTTAAATTGATTTTGGTTATTATTTGAAGGGCTTAACATGGTGAATTCTCAATTTTTCGACATTCCCAACATACACGTCAAATAACAGCCCGTTTAAAAATTTCCAATTTTCAACTCAAAACTTGTCGCTTTCCAAGGGAACACCTATGGAAATGAGCCATTTTGAAATGAAATTTTGAAAAATTTTTAAATCGAATAATATTCGACATGCATCTTGTAAATGGCTAAAAAGTCATGTTTCATAACGGTAACCCCTATAAAAATAATGGTCAAATGTATTTAAAAATCAATTTTACACAATATTGTTTTAGCGTGTTAAGAAATATTTTTTTAACTTGATTTGGTTATTATTTGAAGGGCTTAACATGGTGAATCATCAATTTTTCGACATTCCCAACATACACGTCAAATAACGACCCGTTTAAAAACTTTCAATTTTCAACTCAAAATTTGTCGGTGTCCAAGGGAACACTATGGAAATGAGCCATTTTGACATGAAATTTTGAAAAAATTTAAATCGTATAATGTTCGACATGCATCTTGGAAATGGCTAAAAGGTCAAGTTTTATCATGGTAACCCCTATAAAAATAATGGTCAAATGTATTTAAAAATCAATTTTACACAATATTGTTTTAGCGTGTTAAGAAATATTTTTTAACCTGATTTGGTTATGATTTGAAGTGCTTAACATGGTGAATCCTCAATTTTTCGTCATTCCCAACAAACACGTCAAATAACGCCCGTTTAAAAATTTTGAATTTTCAACTCAAAATTTGTCGGTGTCCAAGGGAACGCCTATGGAAATGAGCCATTTTAACATGAAACAAAATTTCAAATCGAATAATATTCGACATGCATCTTGTAAATGGCTAAAAAGTCAAGTTTCATCACGGTAACCCCTATAAATAATGGTCAAATGTATTTAAAAATCAATTTTAAACAATATTGTTTTAGCGTGTTAAGAAATATTTTTTAAATTGATTTGGTTATTATTTGAAGGGCTTAACATGGTGAATTCTCAATTTTTCGACATTCCCAACATACACGTCAAATAACAGCCCGTTTAAAAATTTCCAATTTTCAACTCAAAACTTGTCGCTTTCCAAGGGAACACCTATGGAAATGAGCCATTTTGAAATGAAATTTTGAAAAATTTTTAAATCGAATAATATTCGACATGCATCTTGTAAATGGCTAAAAAGTCATGTTTCATAACGGTAACCCCTATAAAAATAATGGTCAAATGTATTTAAAAATCAATTTTACACAATATTGTTTTAGCGTGTTAAGAAATATTTTTTTAACTTGATTTGGTTATTATTTGAAGGGCTTAACATGGTGAATCATCAATTTTTCGACATTCCCAACATACACGTCAAATAACGGCCGTTTAAAAACTTTCAATTTTCAACTCAAAATTTGTCGGTGTCCAAGGGAACACTATGGAAATGAGCCATTTTGACATGAAATTTTGAAAAAATTTAAATCGTATAATGTTCGACATGCATCTTGGAAATGGCTAAAAGGTCAAGTTTTATCATGGTAACCCCTATAAAAATAATGGTCAAATGTATTTAAAAATCAATTTTACACAATATTGTTTTAGCGTGTTAAGAAATATTTTTTAACCTGATTTGGTTATGATTTGAAGTGCTTAACATGGTGAATCCTCAATTTTTCGTCATTCCCAACAAACACGTCAAATAACAGCCCGTTTAAAAATTTTGAATTTTCAACTCAAAATTTGTCGGTGTCCAAGGGAACGCCTATGGAAATGAGCCATTTTAACATGAAACAAAATTTCAAATCGAATAATATTCGACATGCATCTTGTAAATGGCTAAAAAGTCAAGTTTCATCACGGTAACCCCTATAAATAATGGTCAAATGTATTTAAAAATCAATTTTAAACAATATTGTTTTAGCGTGTTAAGAAATATTTTTTAAATTGATTTGGTTATTATTTGAAGGGCTTAACATGGTGAATTCTCAATTTTTCGACATTCCCAACATACACGTCAAATAACGCCCGTTTAAAAATTTCCAATTTTCAACTCAAAACTTGTCGCTTTCCAAGGGAACACCTATGGAAATGAGCCATTTTGAAATGAAATTTTGAAAAAATTTTAAATCGAATAATATTCGACATGCATCTTGTAAATGGCTAAAAAGCCAAGTTTCATCACGGTAACCCCTATAAATAATGGTCAAATGTATTTAAAAATCAATTTTACACAATATTGTTTTAGCGTGTTAAGAAATATTTTTTTAACTTGATTTGGTTATTATTTGAAGGGCTTAACATGGTGAATCATCAATTTTTTGACATTCCCAACATACACGTCAAATAACAGCCCGTTTAAAAATTTCCAATTTTCAACTCAAAATTTTTCGCTTTCCAAGGGAACACCTATGGAAATGACCTATTTTGAAATGAAATTTTGAAAAAATTTAAATCGTATAATGTTCGACATGCATCTTGGAAATGGCTAAAAGGTCAAGTTTCATCATGGTAACCCCTATAAAAATAATGGTCAAATGTATTTAAAAATCAATTTTACACGATATTGTTTTAGCGTGTTAAGAAATATTTTTTAACTCGATTGGGTTATTATTTGAAGTGCTTAACATGGTGAATCCTCAATTTTTCGTCATTCCCAACAAACACGTCAAATAACAGTCCGTTTAAAAATTTCCAATTTTCAACTCAAAATTTGTCTGTTTCCAAGGGAACACCTATGGAAATGAGCCATTTTGAAATGAAATTTTGAAAAATTTTTAAATCGAATAATATTCGACATGCATCTTGTAAATGGCTAAAAAGTCATGTTTCATAACGGTAACCCCTATAAAAATAATGGTCAAATGTATTTAAAAATCAATTTTACACAATATTGTTTTAGCGTGTTAAGAAATATTTTTTTAACTTGATTTGGTTATTATTTGAAGGGCTTAACATGGTGAATCATCAATTTTTCGACATTCCCAACATACACGTCAAATAACAGCCCGTTTAAAAACTTTCAATTTTCAACTCAAAATTTGTCGGTGTCCAAGGGAACACTATGGAAATGAGCCATTTTGACATGAAATTTTGAAAAAATTTAAATCGTATAATGTTCGACATGCATCTTGGAAATGGCTAAAAGGTCAAGTTTTATCATGGTAACCCCTATAAAAATAATGGTCAAATGTATTTAAAAATCAATTTTACACGATATTGTTTTAGCGTGTTAAGAAATATTTTTTAACCTGATTGGGTTATTATTTGAAGTGCTTAACATGGTGAATCCTCAATTTTTCGTCATTCCCAACAAACACGTCAAATAACAGCCCGTTTAAAAATTTTGAATTTTCAACTCAAAATTTGTCGGTGTCCAAGGGAACGCCTATGGAAATGAGCCATTTTAACATGAAACAAAATTTCAAATCGAATAATATTCGACATGCATCTTGTAAATGGCTAAAAAGTCAAGTTTCATCACGGTAACCCCTATAAATAATGGTCAAATGTATTTAAAAATCAATTTTAAACAATATTGTTTTAGCGTGTTAAGAAATATTTTTTAAATTGATTTGGTTATTATTTGAAGGGCTTAACATGGTGAATTCTCAATTTTTCGACATTCCCAACATACACGTCAAATAACAGCCCGTTTAAAAATTTCCAATTTTCAACTCAAAACTTGTCGCTTTCCAAGGGAACACCTATGGAAATGAGCCATTTTGAAATGAAATTTTGAAAAAATTTTAAATCGAATAATATTCGACATGCATCTTGTAAATGGCTAAAAAGCCAAGTTTCATCACGGTAACCCCTATAAATAATGGTCAAATGTATTTAAAAATCAATTTTACACAATATTGTTTTAGCGTGTTAAGAAATATTTTTTTAACTTGATTTGGTTATTATTTGAAGTGCTTAACATGGTGAATCCTCAATTTTTCGTCATTCCCAACAAACACGTCAAATAACAGCCCGTTTAAAAATTTTGAATTTTCAACTCAAAATTTATCGGTGTCCAAGGGAACGCCTATGGAAATGAGCCATTTTAACATGAAACAAAATTTCAAATCGAATAATATTCGACATGCATCTTGTAAATGGCTAAAAAGTCAAGTTTCATCACGGTAACCCCTATAAATAATGGTCAAATGTATTTAAAAATCAATTTTACACAATATTGTTTTAGCGTGTTAAGAAATATTTTTTAAATTGATTTTGGTTATTATTTGAAGGGCTTAACATGGTGAATTCTCAATTTTTCGACATTCCCAACATACACGTCAAATAACAGCCCGTTTAAAAATTTCCAATTTTCAACTCAAAACTTGTCGCTTTCCAAGGGAACACCTATGGAAATGAGCCATTTTGAAATGAAATTTTGAAAAATTTTTAAATCGAATAATATTCGACATGCATCTTGTAAATGGCTAAAAAGTCATGTTTCATAACGGTAACCCCTATAAAAATAATGGTCAAATGTATTTAAAAATCAATTTTACACAATATTGTTTTAGCGTGTTAAGAAATATTTTTTTAACTTGATTTGGTTATTATTTGAAGGGCTTAACATGGTGAATCATCAATTTTTCGACATTCCCAACATACACGTCAAATAACAGCCCGTTTAAAAACTTTCAATTTTCAACTCAAAATTTGTCGGTGTCCAAGGGAACACTATGGAAATGAGCCATTTTGACATGAAATTTTGAAAAAATTTAAATCGTATAATGTTCGACATGCATCTTGGAAATGGCTAAAAGGTCAAGTTTTATCATGGTAACCCCTATAAAAATAATGGTCAAATGTATTTAAAAATCAATTTTACACAATATTGTTTTAGCGTGTTAAGAAATATTTTTTAACCTGATTTGGTTATGATTTGAAGTGCTTAACATGGTGAATCCTCAATTTTTCGTCATTCCCAACAAACACGTCAAATAACAGCCCGTTTAAAAATTTTGAATTTTCAACTCAAAATTTGTCGGTGTCCAAGGGAACGCCTATGGAAATGAGCCATTTTAACATGAAACAAAATTTCAAATCGAATAATATTCGACATGCATCTTGTAAATGGCTAAAAAGTCAAGTTTCATCACGGTAACCCCTATAAATAATGGTCAAATGTATTTAAAAATCAATTTTAAACAATATTGTTTTAGCGTGTTAAGAAATATTTTTTAAATTGATTTGGTTATTATTTGAAGGGCTTAACATGGTGAATTCTCAATTTTTCGACATTCCCAACATACACGTCAAATAACAGCCCGTTTAAAAATTTCCAATTTTCAACTCAAAACTTGTCGCTTTCCAAGGGAACACCTATGGAAATGAGCCATTTTGAAATGAAATTTTGAAAAATTTTTAAATCGAATAATATTCGACATGCATCTTGTAAATGGCTAAAAAGTCATGTTTCATAACGGTAACCCCTATAAAAATAATGGTCAAATGTATTTAAAAATCAATTTTACACAATATTGTTTTAGCGTGTTAAGAAATATTTTTTTAACTTGATTTGGTTATTATTTGAAGGGCTTAACATGGTGAATCATCAATTTTTCGACATTCCCAACATACACGTCAAATAACAGCCCGTTTAAAAACTTTCAATTTTCAACTCAAAATTTGTCGATGTCCAAGGGAACACTATGGAAATGAGCCATTTTGACATGAAATTTTGAAAAAATTTAAATCGTATAATGTTCGACATGCATCTTGGAAATGGCTAAAAGGTCAAGTTTTATCATGGTAACCCCTATAAAAATAATGGTCAAATGTATTTAAAAATCAATTTTACACAATATTGTTTTAGCGTGTTAAGAAATATTTTTTAACTCGATTTGGTTATGATTTGAAGTGCTTAACATGGTGAATCCTCAATTTTTCGTCATTCCCAACAAACACGTCAAATAACGGCCGTTTAAAAATTTTGAATTTTCAACTCAAAATTTGTCGGTGTCCAAGGGAACGTCCTATGGAAATGAGCCATTTTAACATGAAACAAAATTTCAAATCGAATAATATTCGACATGCATCTTGTAAATGGCTAAAAAGTCAAGTTTCATCAC